>VYZU01007882.1:2061-14222 GCA_013401355.1 Ceyx cyanopectus
AACTAAATCCTGAATTTGTACAGATAAACTTATCTGCAGTCTAGAATAATTTTAAATGAGTACCTTTTTTTTGTTAAAAAAAAATAAAAATCCCCAATGAACCTGTAAGAGATTTAAAGTCAACACCAACTGCTGTTGTAAAGTAATATGTACATGTCAGTGCCATAGACCTTATTTGCCTTATTTCCCCTCTCCCAAGGGGCTGATTCAGCACATGAATGTGCCTCAGCCACTTTTATCACAACTTCCTCATCTCCATCCTTGAAAAGCTCATGATCTACAAGGTATCTTGTTGATTTGTGCTTTAACTAAAGAAAAACACCAACAATTATTTTGCTGACAGAAGTTTAGGGGAAATGGTATGCAGTCTTCAAATGCTTTAAGAAAAGGAGCAAGGGATGTGGGGGTGTGCAGAAATAAAACAGTACATCTCTAATCTGCTCTGGAGGATGATGATGTAAAATAAAACAAGAGAAGCATGTCCCTCTTCACTTTTGCACATTTTTACATCATCTAACACATTCTTGTTTCTGCTCTTACAGCAAATATACAGTTAATTCACTTACTGGTATATTTTCATTCCCCTGCTTCTTTAATATAATGGTAGGGTCATCTGTTGAAATAACAACAAAGGCACATTGATAAACAGAAACAGTAATATTTCATGTCAACTAATTGTGAGCTGTGAACTTGTAGGCATAATCTAACCCTTTAAGCAGTGCTATCAAATCATATCAAACAAAGACTGCAGATACTAAGTTGGGTTTTTTTGGCTTAACTTTTCAGGCCAAGCACTGCCCACTAAAGATGCCATGTAATGAGGCAGCTGCAGATACCTGCTGAGGTTTCAGCCTGTGACACAACCCATCAGGTGTTGTGCAGAACCAGACAGGTGCCATGTGTGGAGGAATGACGACCTGGGACATACTCACCCATTTTATAAAAAAATTCATCCAATGCTTGATCAAGAAAAGGAAATTTTTCTCTGTTGTCTTCTAACAACCACAGAAAACAACGGTTTTTCTCGAGGGGTGGTTTTAAAAAATAATCTATGTCTTCAGAACTAGTTGTCACATAGCCAAATTTACTACCATACTTTTCATTCCAGCATGGGATTAAAATAGAAAGGTCAAGCTGTCTTAATAATTGTCCATATTGAAGAATAAAGTACTTTGTAGCTGTCAGACCTAAAAGAGATGAAAAACCCCAACATTTAATTCCATCCACAGTGTTTTAGTGCTTATTATTGTATAATAGACCTATATCAATTCCTTAAAGGACATGGATGCAACAGAAGAAAATTAAGAACCCAAATCTTACCCAAGGTTTTGGCACCTTATATCCATTTTACCTGTAAACCCAAACTTTTCCATCAATTCAGTAGAAACAACACAGCAAGGCAACACTACCAAAGAGCACCAAGTTAAATGAGTTCCAAGTTATACAGTCAAAACCCCTCATTATTTACTTTCCTGAAACCAAGCTTTTATACCAATATTAAGACTTAAATGTATTCTGGAATTAAAAAGACATTAAGAAGTAAATCTCTTCAATTTTCTCTCCTGCCCAAAGCCCTGCCCACATTAGCAAGCTTTACTTGCTGAGACAAGAGAGCTGCTCCTGGGTTGCCCATGGTCACACCTTAACCAGGATTTTCACAGAAGAAAGGTCAAGTCAAGGAAAAAGGAGAAAACTTTACCATTTAAAGTTAAGAGACTGGAAAGCAGAGAGGTTATCTTTTAATCTATAAACTGATCAATTCTGACAGGGTAATGTCTTCTACATAAACACAACCTACCCAAGTTGTTAAGATGTTTCAGCCACTTGTGTAACTTGGGATCCACTTCTTGCAGCTCGCTCAGCACGTGGATAAAACTCCTTGTTTTCACTCTGTTCTTTTCCCGAGTTAAATAACTGATGAGCTGCTCCATCACTTCATGGGACATGCTACTAGCTTTGGAATATGACATATAATCCTCCTCAGTGATTACAGCCCATGCAAGCAAGCCCTGCAATAGCTGGGAGGCATCATGAACAGCTGCTTTGATGCGCTCAGCGTTTCGACCGATGTGCTCCAGGACTCTGTCACCAGCACACAAACCCTGAATGGAACCTGCAACAGGGGTCAAACATTACAAAATGAAGCCCAAACAAAGGAAGACTTCATATCTATCACAATTAAAAACATCACTTGAAGGTAGAGATAATTTGAACTAAGTTGTGTTACACTCGGGCACTCCCTAACCACAGCTGAGACTCCTGCTGCCTGGGAAACTCACCCCCCCCCCTTGCCTGCCTCACTCTCCACTTGGAATAAGCCAACTGAGCAAGATGTAACTCACTATGATTTGATTTAATAAATATATAATAATATATAATATATATTTTATATATATATTTCTTTGTATGTCTGTATGTGTGATTTGCTGAATCCCTATCTGAATCACTGTACAGACTGACCAATTCTTATTAACTCATTAAAACATTGCTGACTCTATTTCTATATACAGTCTGGGACTAAGAGTGGATCCAGCCACTCCTGGACTGTCTCTGAGAAGTTTAAAGAGCAAGGGGATCCATTCTGAACCTCATGACTCAGTAGGGAGGTCACCCCTATCCACTGTATGTGATGGGAAATGTTGAGCAGTTTAATAAGAGGGTCTCCCTCACCCCTTTCTCTCCCAAGCTCTCTAGTAAAACATCATTCCAACAACCCCCAAGCTGATTTTCCTTTGTACATTTTTCTCACAATCACTCTAGTCCAACCCCAAATCAAAGACTTAACAAAAACCAACCAACAATCACCCATTTTTGTTTGCAGAGTAACTTGCCCTAATACAAGCTGCAGTGGAAGCCCAGACCTCTGAAATACAGAGCACTACAGACTGATGTAACTAACTGAACCATTAACAGACTATCTATTTATAGTATTTTATTTTCTTCTGAAATATACACTTCAAGTCATTGCAGTTTCTGCAGTTAGGATATTGCTCATTCTTTATCTGAAATGTTGTTTGGGTTTTTTTTTCCTCTAGTGTCCTAACTTGTTGGGCATAGAAGCAAGAATAATGGTTTTCTACAAGGAATCCAACCATACACTAATGTCTTATGATTACTTGGAAATTAAAACCAGAACTGAAATAAAAGTAATCTTAAACAAAACTGCATCTCTTTGAGGAGGGGATATTAGTATTCTGCTAATTTCACTCAGTACATTCAGAATGCTGTTTATCCTACCTCATGATGGCTCAGAGTAGCCTATGAACCTGCACATACCTTTGTGATCCCTGTAATCAGAGGCTTCATTTCCAGAGTGGTTTTCCTCTGGTTTCTTTTTAGCAGCCCTCCGGGCCTCTTCTCGGGCACGCTTTCTTTCCAGTTTCTTTTCAAGTTTCATTTTTAACTTCCTAAGACTTAAAAAAAAAGCAATTAATCAGTAAGCCTAATGTTAGCTAAGATGCCAAAGGAGAGGAATATTTGAAGAAGAGAGAGCTTACCTTGAACACTTCTGTTTAATAATGGGTCTTGGTGGTTCCTTGGTTCTGGTGATTTTTTGTTCAAGCTACCAAAATAAGTGTCATTGTATTATTAATTACATTGGGGTTACACTGCAGCATTGCTATTACCAAACCCAGGACATTTACTGCTTTCAAGAGTCATTAAAGAATACCAGAAATGAGGTAATACAGCATACATAAGCCTCATGAAGGTCCACCTAAAATTATCTTCTACTGCTACAACTTGGTGAGGAGCAGTACACCTTCATGTGCAGAAAAGACAGGCTGAAAGGTAACACTAAGTCTTTTTAGTTTGGCTTCTCACAGGCTAGTTGCTCTGGGAAGAAGCATCCAACTTCTTGGGACTCTAGAGGGTAAAGAGCATTCTTCCCATACAATAATTTTATTTAGCAAGATCAGCTTTGAGTTAAACTCAGTTCCTTACTTGCATGGGACAACAGCTATAAAATAAAAATAAAGATTCAGTTCCTACCCATGAAAATTCTAACCCATAGCATAAGGTAACAGCTGCTCCACCAGAGGAACAGGTAAGAGAACAGGTAATTAATATTCCAAACAATGCTCAGATTTTGCAGTGAAGACAGCATATTACATGTGACTTTGCAGTTACATTCTCATCTTCACTTTACATCCTTCCCTAAATATTTTAAAGATTATTTTCTTGTTTTATATGAACATTTACTCACTTCACATTTTATCAGACCAGAAGAACTGAAAATAACTATTTTTGAAATAAGGCTTGAACAATCAGGAGTGAAACAAAATTCCTGAAGAAAATCCTGTAGGAGAAAATGATACAAACACATTTAAATTAATAGAAAAATCTATGTACAGTTTGCTATTTCTTGTTTGAGGTGACCAAGGTAATTAAAGCTAAAATAACCCCAGACTGAGTGGATGAGGAAAGCAAGTGACAGCTGACTTGTCAAGGACTGCAAATCAAGAGGATCTGTGGCATATACCTGTTTGTTCCCACAGCTACAGCAAAGCCCTTCTTTCTCCAACTTCACATTCAAGACTCAACTTCCAAATCATCCTTTCACAAGTTCATCCTGTGTCTGGAATTCCATTCATTTTACACTGGTTGCTGATACTGTATTTTGTAAAATTCCTTTAGACATAATGTCAGTCTGTTGCTTCAACAGCAAGACTGTAGAAGGAATAAAACCTTCCATGTGGATGGACATAAATGATGCAAGATAAACAGGCTAAACATCCTAAGCCTTCACACCAACAGGCCTTTCTTCTGTAGCCAAGAGCAAGCTTTACCCACACACACACCACTGTGTCATGGGTCTCTGTGCAGAGGAGCTCATGCATCTTGCCCCTCACATTTTTGTGTCAAATTTAGCCAGAGACTCCTCTTTCCTGCCCTCCTCCTGCCACTGTCATAAGGCTGTGGCACTGAAATGATCACAAACCAAAAGGAATGCTGTAACCTGGACTAAAAAAAAAAAGGGAAAAATACAAATGGTTCTAGCCTGGTGCAGCTCTTACCTTATCATTTTTATCACTGTAGCTTGTCATTTTCAACTTTTTCCAACAGCTGATATGAAATTCCACTCTACACTGCTGACAGCAAGTCATACGTATAAAACCCTAACGTGAGAAAAAGAATGAAGTCAGCACCTTGCAAAAAACAAACCCAAATAAAACCCAACAAACAGAAAACACACAACAGTACACAGGGCAAGATGATGTGTTCCAAGAGCTCTTTTATATTAAAGGAAGCAGAAAGCACATGAATGTGAAGTTTAACTTGCCAAATTCTTCAGAATTTTACCTTAAAGTCTGGGTCTGTAAAATATATCTGGATTTTTGAGTGGCCATGGCACTGCTGGTACCGACAGACTGCATCTGGCTCTGGGGGGAATCTGCACTCCTCTATACACTTCCTCAAAATCAGCTGCCAAACAGAAAATCATGTCAGATGGGTTGCACAGAAACCTGCAAGAGATTCAGTATCTACTCACAAATTTCTAGGGAACTCTGCAGTGAAACACTTTTCCAGCCCACTCATCTATTACTGTGACTAGAACAGACTATGAGAGGAAGATGATCACCTTTGTATTTTTTAAAGGCCATTTGACAGACAAAGATTTTATGGCATTTTTTAAAGTTCTTTAATCATACCTGTAAATTCTCTGTTCGTGTCTCTTCAATGACCTGAGATGATGCAGGCCATGTTAACACTCCAGGCACAATCTTGTGATTAACCATGGTTTGGGATTTCATGAACTGACTGAGTGCAGCTGCAAATCTGAAGTTTGACACAGGTACAATGTGATCAGCTCATGTATGAGGATGTCTGTATAGAAGCCTGCCTGGCTTGTCACACTGCAATGATTCATGTTGTCAATCACCCTGCTCTTTATCTCAACCCCTGAGCACTTGCCTATTTCCCCTCCTCTTCCCATGAGGGGAGGGAGCAGCAGCACAGCTGGATAAGGGGCTGGCCACACTGAAATCACAACATGAGCACAGGAATGACAATACACAGCTCAATCAAAACACAGATTATTCCCACCCCCAGTCTCCATATGCTTACCATCAAGACACTGAGCAGGAATACTGCCCCAAACATGTGGGTGGAAGCCAGCTCAAGCCCTTTACTCCCCAGTTTTAGCTGTCCAACTCCTGCACTTTGGCTGAGCCACACACACTCCCCAACCCTCCCCCCATGCTGGCCTGGCTCACTCAAGAAGACATGACTCTGTCTCAGGGAACCCAGTGACTCACTTGTGCAACTGCCTTATCTAAAACCAAGGTCACCCTCCAGTCTCCCTTGTGCTGAAGATAAGCTCGTTTACAACACATTTTTCCCAACATCATAATTTTTTGCCCTTCTCCTGTGAGCTCTCCTCCACTGCAGGACTATGCTGATCAGTCATAATCCCATGTCCTGGGGTCTGCTTGATGCAGCAGCTTCCATGGCTTCCTTAGCAGTAACAAAATTTTAAGAAACTTTGTCTGACCTATGAATTTAATGATTAACAAAAAATAATGAGATAAAATCCCCACATGGCTTCTTAAATGAAAATATTTTTGGTATCAAATATTGAGATGGTGTTCCACCCACCTGTTCTGTCTGAGGTATACTCTTCCAATTCCATAGTATGCTAAACAACCAAATCTTTCTTCCTGGTACTCTTCAATTATTTTCTTAAACTGCTCTTCAGCCTTTGCCAATGTCTTCAAAACAAAGTTAAGACAAAAAATGTGTGACACTTTGCCAGAAGCTTTTCACTTTCCCCTCTTCTTCTTTAGCTCTAGTAGGGCAGGTCCAGTATTCCCTAGTGTTTGATCAGCCTTATGAACAGTAAAGTGAATTGAGCAACTTCATGCTTACACACAAAGGCTTCCTTTTAAAATAAAACAAAACATCCCACAACTTTCTCTATAAACATGGGCACACTCTGGAATACTGTAATTAAATGGCTGAGCTCACTGAGCAACAAGCACCCAGACATTTTTAAGTTAATTCTAATATGTTGAATATTTTTAGACACTGCAGGAAAAAAAAAAACACCCCCAAACCACACAAACAACCCCCACTTTTGGTGTTTTCCAGAACCAAAAGCATTCCCTTGTTTTGGAAGCAGAATCTTTGTGTAAGAAAGACTAGTGCATAACAACACTGCACCAAAGTAGAAGATAAAAAATTTACTATACTATTTCATACTTAAGAATCTCATTTGAAAGCTTAAAATGAAGAGTTATTTGGTAGTTCACTTCATCCAAAACCATTCAAGATGTAGTCCCAGACAGAAATCAGTATTATTTTCTTTCCCCATTTTGTTTGCTAAGAGACAAAAATGGACAGCTGACTACTTGAGCTAGAAAAAAAGCAAAAGCAATATAGATGCTTAATGTCATACCTCAGGTTGTCCTATCCCATGAAGGGCAGTGGCATGCCCATAGATGATTAAAACATAATTAATTATACGAAGATTCTGTTGCTGCAAAAAGAAGTCAAATTACAGTAGGATCAGGCACAAAAACACTTTGCTGGTAACTACAACATGACTGTCTACTGTGACTTGAAGGTGTTCACTACAACACAGCTAAGAAACTCTAATTTCATCCATCTTTCTTCCTAATAAACTAGGTCACAATTGCAGATGGATTGGTGCATTAGTTGCTTGGACACACTTGTTGGCACTGAAAAAGCTCCTGCTAAAATGGCAGCTTGAAACACACACATGTGCACATGCACTGTCACACAGAACAGCACAATAATGTCATGTATGACAACAGATGGGCCAATGACTATTGGCTAAACACATAAAATTTCACAGTATTTGCCATCAAACAGGTCTGAAGAATATATATTTTTACCCTACATTATTATGAATAAAGGTTAAGCTGACAATGGCCAGCAATTTCTTACCAAATAAGATATGAGTATCTTATATTATTCTTATAAGTTATTTTAGTATATATTTTTGTGTCTAGAAACATATGCTGAACATTACAAAAACACATCCTATGCTATTACCTTTTTTATTCCTGTTCTCATTTGTAGAATTATCAGTGACTAATCAATATCACAGACAACAATTCAATAATAATGACTATTTTGGTGGAAGAAAAAAGAATGAAACGTGGTACTGAAAGCATAACTTCAATTAGTCTAACAAACTGTATTGTTCTTCTCAGTTTACCTTTAATTCTGAAGGATTGAGAATGCTCAGCAGCTGTGCAAATGCTTGCTCAGCACTGTGACACCTCTGGTCCAGCAGGGCTGTAGAACCCTCACAAACAAGGGATTTCACCTCTTCTGGGAACACAGTTAAATCTACCTAAAATATTTAGGAAAACAAGAAGTCCAAAAGAAAAAAAAAAAAAGCCTTTTGTTTTTATTTTAAGCAAGCAAGCTATTTGCTAAAATAGTTATCTAAAAGACAACTGTGGAAATTCTGCACTTCTTACAGAGGAAAAGTGAGAAGATGACTACCAGCACCAGGACAGTATAAATCAGTGTAATCACATCACCTTTGTGCCCTGATAAGAGTCATGCTAAACACAGAGTATTACATTTTTTAAATGAGTTGAGATTTTGGACAGTGTTAGTGACAAATCAGTTATGCTGAAGGTGGCATGTTCATGAGTTTCCAGTTACCTGTTGCACAGTAGAGAAGATTTTCTCTTGGAGAGCTTTAAACTCTACCTTGGACTCAAGGTGATCTCTGAAAATAACAGGACAATGGCATAGTGAGTTTCACAGATGTACTTTACATGTCATCTGATTTTCAAGAGGCAGCAATGGCAGTGTTTTTATCAACCACAGCACATTCACCTACATGCTAGAGATCACTGTGGCACAATTGTGGCAGCAGTTGCTATGACACTATCAAGGCTGATGTTACTGTTCATATTGCTCATATGCTTCTGGCTCAGGAATCACTAGGGCTTCAGGGAAGTAGCTGTGTTCTCCATAATTTTATTTGTTGTTTTCATCTTATTCTCAGCTGAGTAGGTTGTATGAAGGGCTGGAATAGGTGACCAGAACTCCCCTGTACCTTGAAAGTAAGATAGAGCTAAAGTTCTGTTGTGATGCAAGTCTCAATGTAATTGGAACAAAATTCCTACTCTCTTTGGCTGTAAAAGCAGCATGGGTTTTGTTATATCTGTGACTTGCTTTTAAACAGTGGGGATTAAAATTGTGCCTTCACTTACTAAAAATCAGCTGAGCTTTGGAAAACATTGAGTTTCCAACATCTGTATCTCTCTTCATGGAAAATGAGATTCTGTGAACTTGAATAATCTCTCACAAAGAACTATATCCCGAAGAGCAGGTAAACAATGTAAACAAAGCAATTAGCAAACAGAAAGTCAAGGTTACATTAACTCCTTTTTAAATCCTACATAAAATAACTTAAAATTGAAAATATATAACATTTCTTACCTCATCTTTTCAGAGTCACCAGGTTTGGTTTTTGCCTTTCCTTTTTTTTGATGACTATGGCCTGTAATGAGAAAAAATATTTCAAACAAAATGATCTAAATAAAGTAAAAACAAAAATAACAAACCCAAACAAAAAAAAACCAAAGGACTTGGAACTCTCATTTGGCTTTATCATTAATAAGTCTTCATTTCTGATATTGTAAATGTTTACCACAACCATTAAGTTTTTCAAAAAGCCACCTCAGAGTTGCAGTATGAATTTGACATTATTTTTATTAATTAGTATACAATTTTATTAATCCCATCAAGAGGAAAAGATACTTCAAATAAGCAGAAGAGTCTTAGGATTCTGTAAGATATGATCTGATTCTACAAGATTCTAACTAGTGAAGTTGACTCCAAGCTAAAGAAATGTTTTTTTAACAAAGTGTGACTCAGCATTCTAGTTTTTAGTTCCAGTTTCATTTCTGAATTCAACCATGTAGATTCAAACTCCAAAAGCATACAGAAGATAACACAGAAGTATTAAGTAACTGTATTATTTAATTAACTAAAAGGAAAAGTGAAACATGATAGCTAGCTTACCTTTGTGAAAATAACACCAGATATTCATTTGCTTATTAAAAATGACAAGAGCAAGAGAAGCACCAACTCAGACTTGATAAGTGACAAAAACAAACTCACTTGGTGCCAACTCCAGAGCTGAACCATTGCTTTCTGTTCTTTGGATGTCAGTCACCTAAAGATGAACACAAGAGTTTGGTTTTACTACTCTGAAGAGTATAATAACCTAAACCACACAATTAGAGGCTTTGGTTGCTGGATTTCTTTGGTCGTCCTTCACTAACATGCATCCTCAGTTTAATTATTTTTCAGGAACAAAAATCAACTATGAAGAGAACACAAAATATACTCTATAGCTTCACACACTTGGCTAAGAAATCCACCATTACTAAAACACTGCCAAAATGCAGCCACAGCACTAAATCACACAATCCAGGTTGATAGTGCAGCATAATTTACCATGGCATCATGCTTTTCATGACAATGATCTTTAGGATCAGGCTGTGTTCTCTTGCTGTCCTTTTCTACTTCTTTTTGTTCTTGAGATACTGTTAAGTGAGATTCTGAAGAACTGTTGTCCCTGATAAGAAAAAAAGAGAACCCTAGTTTTTCCAGTGTTGATGGATTTTCCCTGTATTTATACATGTATCATGGAAAAAAAATAAGAAAAAAAATGAATACAACAAGTCTACCCCTCATAGAGCTGTAATACCATAAATATATTTAAAGGATTTTTTAAAACAGGCATTATTTATACTTTTAAATTCTACAGTCCAAAGCTATGAGAAAAATATAACAAAAAAAAGCACCATTTTCTATAAAATAGAAGTGAATTAAAAAAGAATCATGATGGCAATTAATTGTTTAAAAATCTTGTCTGAGGTCCCATTTTATTTGTGCAATGTAGAAAGGAAACAAATTTAGCTTCTCCAAGTTCAAAATAAAAGAAGTTTCATAGAAAAAATAGCTGAATCTGCCAACATGGAGTTTCTCTCCATGTTCCTACAAACCAAGTTCCTACAAATTAGGATACACATTTGTTTTTACCATTGCCAAAATGCATTTAGTTCCTCAAATCATCCTCATCTCCTAGTGAACTTCATCTAGCAAAGAAAACAGAAAAATGGGGTGTGATTGCACAGATGTTTCCATGCACCAAGTTTCCTCAGCAGCAAAGTACTTCAAGTTTGGAGGACAAAAATAATGAAAATTTAAAAGCCTCCTGTTATTTCCAATGAGTAAAACTTCATGCTGAAGGAAACCAGCAACACATCTCACATGACCTTATTTGGTTCCTAAAAGTCCTCATTGCTCCTAGGCTGCAATCTGGTTGCAATTCAGGTTTTATTAGTGATAGATAATAAGATTTAAGCAGTATCTGTGCCATATATTGCTTACATTTTATACTATGCATTGCTAATTAAAACAAAAAAGCAAACCTGACAGTTGCTTGCTTATTCTCAGGAAGCCATGACTGTGGGATATGTTGTTTAATACCTGTAGAAAATTATATTGGAAGGGAAATAACAAAACAAAAAAGGAATTCATTAGTTTCAAAGGAAAGATACCAATGAAGGAATTTAACACTCAAGGTAGTTATTGAAATCAGAAAAATCTTACCACTCTTCTCTTCTAATGTCTTCTTTAACTTTTCATTTTGTTGAATAAGATCCTTAAATCCATCAAGAATATTCTTGCAGAGTTCCTGAGCTCTCTCATTGGCTTTCAAGGCCAGTTTGTGCTCCCCCATTAATGACAGTGCCTTACAGAAGTGGTAGTGACCCTACACAGACACAAAATGGAATGTCAAGCATTCATTTACACCAATCAGAACACTAATTCTATTTAAAACACCTGCACCAGACAACACACAGTTAAATTTGACATACTCCTAAGTTATCTACTCCACCTATTTCAGGTCAAATGAGGAATAATCAAAGTTTTCAGCACACTGAAACAGAAAGTTCACTAGGAGGAGCATCCAGCCTCTCACTTTGGAGCAAGTTTCCTTTTTCTCCTTATTCTGAACTGCTACTTTGCAACTTTGTCATTCTCTCCTTTACTCTTCTTTAGGCCAAGAATATTGTGAAATATGTGTTGGTCATTAATCAGGATTATTTTTATTTTAAAGGACTGTGTTTATTCATTTTTAAAGCATTGTGATAAAGAGT
>VYZU01007882.1:15667-33147 GCA_013401355.1 Ceyx cyanopectus
GCATATAATGTAAGATTTCGGGGATAGAGGCTTTCTTGGGGAAGCTATGCCCAGAAATTCGTGCTTTTTAGCTTGATGTTTTCCAAGGGCAAAAAATGGCATTTCTTGCCAAACAACCTCTCCTGTAGCCTAAATTAAAGGATTCATGAACCATGTTTGTTGTCCTGTCGGAAAAGTGCAAGCAATTGGTGGGATATGTTGTTTAATACCTGTAGAAAATTATATTGGAAGGGAAATAACAAAACAAAAAAGGAATTCATTAGTTTCAAAGGAAAGATACCAATGAAGGAATTTAACACTCAAGGTAGTTATTGAAATCAGAAAAATCTTACCACTCTTCTCTTCTAATGTCTTCTTTAACTTTTCATTTTGTTGAATAAGATCCTTAAATCCATCAAGAATATTCTTGCAGAGTTCCTGAGCTCTCTCATTGGCTTTCAAGGCCAGTTTGTGCTCCCCCATTAATGACAGTGCCTTACAGAAGTGGTAGTGACCCTACACAGACACAAAATGGAATGTCAAGCATTCATTTACACCAATCAGAACACTAATTCTATTTAAAACACCTGCACCAGACAACACACAGTTAAATTTGACATACTCCTAAGTTATCTACTCCACCTATTTCAGGTCAAATGAGGAATAATCAAAGTTTTCAGCACACTGAAACAGAAAGTTCACTAGGAGGAGCATCCAGCCTCTCACTTTGGAGCAAGTTTCCTTTTTCTCCTTATTCTGAACTGCTACTTTGCAACTTTGTCATTCTCTCCTTTACTCTTCTTTAGGCCAAGAATATTGTGAAATATGTGTTGGTCATTAATCAGGATTATTTTTATTTTAAAGGACTGTGTTTATTCATTTTTAAAGCATTGTGATAATCTACATACATCAATGTAATAAATGTTTAGATGTTTTCTTCTGTCTTTACACATACAGAACACCATGTAACAACGCTTAACAACCATGTTGAAACAGTATTTTAAGTATAAAAATACAAGCAAACTATGTACTTGAGTGAAGCAGAATTGTTAGTGTTCATTCTGCTGTCTGTCATGAGTGCTAAATGCAGATGAGAATGTCACATCTACCTGGGTCAAACCTGTAATTAACACTCTTATGTGTTATGTGGCTTATGTGGTTCTTATGTGGCTTACAGTACCAACAAAGCACAACTTGACATGTATGTGAAACTAACCTTTGGCCAATCAGGCTTCAAAATAATGGCTCTTTTTCCATCAACCATGGCTTTCCTTAGAGAAGGGAGAGAAAAAGAAGAGGTATTTATCATCTGTACTTCAAAAAATTCCTGTGGAGACACAGGATGCAACAAAGCAATGCAGGGAGAAGATAACAGGAGCACAGGCTTGGCACTGCAGACCACAGAGACTATCAAAAAACTCACCAATGGTCAGAAAAGACATGCTAAATCTAGACAAATATGACTTGAAGAGTAACAATAAAGCTGCCAACTTTACTATGGAGAGCAGTGGTCCACACTGACACCAGGAAAATGGGCAGAAACTAAGAATCATGTGGATACCACTTTTAATTACATTACTTCTTTTGATTTCAAAAATCTCAATACCCACTAGTATCATGATTTATTTTACAGTTGTATAGCTCTCATCCTGCTAATTTTTAATGGTATTACATACTGCCTGAAGATACAGCTAGTATGATACATTTTTCTTAATACCATTTTTCTGAAGTNAAATCTTAGCCTACAAAAAAAAAACAACAAACACCAAACCAGATTTCAAGTCCACAGTACATAACACAATCTAGTTAAGGAGTTTAGTTCTTACCAAAACTCTATGGCTCTAGTATATGATATTATAGCATCAGAAAAGTTTCTTAGGGAAAAGTCCTTATTTCCTTGTAGTTTCATAAATTCACTGCTCTGTGAAGTCAAGGAAAAAAAAACAACCTGCAATTCAACTGATTTGCAACAACAAGTAAAGAAAACACCTGACAAGTGACATGTTTTTATGATTGTAAAACCAGAATGTTAAATATGCAATATTAGTTTTAATTTGGTATTTCATTTGTTGCAAGGAAGACACAGAAACTGACAGAGCTCCCATAGGAAAAAACAAACAAACCCAAAACAAAAATATACACAGAAAAAACACTCAAACACATTAACAAAACCAAAGAAAACAAACAAAAAACAGACACACACACACCAAATTAAAACAAAACCAAAAGAACCAAAACCAAATACCTCTGCTAGAGGAACACATGGTAAATAATTTGATATAATCTTATTTCTGTGTTTAAATTACCAAGCTGAACAATCTATATTAAGTGCATTTCCTTGAGGAAGGGAACACTCTCCAATGTACACTGACATCTGTTCTGTTTAGGAGACCAAGATCTCTTTAGATAGCTATTTATGTCAGGAAAATTATTCACTGAAGCTTCTAAAACATGAATCTTCATTCACTTGGTCGTTTGTATAATCTTAGATCATTAATCCCCTTCCAAAATAACAAACCAAAACAAAGAAATAAATTAATAAATTGATAGAATCTCTCACCTTCTTACAGTTTTCACAGGCCACAGCTTTAAATTCTTCAACTAAGTCACAATCTTCCAAAGCAACTTTACTAATATAATATTTAACTGGAGAAAAAAAAATAATAAATCATAAAAATACAGTGGGTGAAGATAGCAAAGACAAGAAGTAGGGTTTATTTTCTGTTTCTTTGGTAACTCCCAGGAGCTTCATAAGCTAATTTTTGACATGTGACTAACATCTCAATTAGTATTTTGACAAAAAAATACTCTGAAGCAGTGTTCAGAAGGAGCAAACAGTGTAAATACCACCCACATACAGAGATTCCAGGAAGAACTGACTGGGTCAAATAAGCAAAACACAAGAAAAAACCCACACTACCACCACCACCACCACCATTTCAGTCACTCCAGAGTAATGAAGCACAGATAAACCTTCACCATTTCATAATTACAAGTGACATTCCTCACCACTGTTTCTTCCCAGGTGTTCATACTTACATTCAGCAAAGAAAATTTCCAGACAGATCCAAACATTTGGATCACCCATTTCTTCACCAATTTGCTTCAGCTTCTGCAGAATATTGACACCACCTATGCATCTGACCCACTCAAGGGCATCCTCAATACTGAAGACACCCTGTTTCAATTGAAGAGGAGGAAAATAAAGAAAAAATAGTTAATTCTATACAAAGCCAAGTCTTAAAACAAAACAGCAACACCACACAAACACATCTGGAAACCCAAGCACAGCATAACACAGATTATTCACTTAATTAAAACAGACTTTCAACAGGGAGCCATTTAAATGATAGAATTTGGTTTAGAAACTTTTTGATGACTTCACACAGAATTGCTTCAGTATCAAGTGACAAGCCTGGTTAAAAAAAAGACCAATATTCTCTGGGCTGTTAGACATGAAGCCAGGGCTATGACTTCATTCCATAAATCTCAATTTCCCCTTCAATTCAAGCTAAATGTAATAGTTTGAACTACNAAGTAGTAACAACAAAATTACTGTATCACTTAAATTTTCAAAACACTCTTTTCTGAAGTATATAGCCAATTTCTAACTGCAGATCACTCCAACATTTCAGATTATAAAGAAGGGATTACTTACTCATATTGCCTTGTGAGAATTAAGCAAAGAGCTCTGTTTCCATACAGAAGATGGTTCACAGGACTTGGAAAAAAAACAGTATTTAGGGACACAAATTATTTTTGAGTATCTTGAGAAGAAAAAAAAAAAAAGNGGGAGCCATTTAAATGATAGAATTTGGTTTAGAAACTTTTTGATGACTTCACACAGAATTGCTTCAGTATCAAGTGACAAGCCTGGTTAAAAAAAAGACCAATATTCTCTGGGCTGTTAGACATGAAGCCAGGGCTATGACTTCATTCCATAAATCTCAATTTCCCCTTCAATTCAAGCTAAATGTAATAGTTTGAACTACAGAGCTTTATGTGAAGGAGAAGGAATGAGTGAGGAATGTTCCTTGCCTGGGATACTCCCACATTATCTGATGCTTTTGAAAAATAATGTAAAAATCCACAACTAAGAGAAATCTCAGTAAAATTACAGGAACTGAATAATCCATCAGTAACACACAGTTGTACCTGTTATTGTACCTATTGCTACTATCAGCTATGATACTGCTTCTGATTTCAGTGTTTCCAAACCACTCTCTGCCATTCACAGTCCTTCAAAATGGATCATTATCACTACTTGAAAATATCCCAAACCTTTGTACTACATATTCCAAAAACTAGACTCAAAAAATGCAAGCATTTAAAGGTTTTAGATATTTTCTTTGTATTCACACATTAAAAAAACAAAACAACAAACATATATTCCTATTAAAATCCATTAGAAAAACTTACATTTTCTATTCTGCTGCCAGCTTTCAGTATTCCACCAATAAAATATGGAACATTCTGGAAAAGGGAAAGAAATCCTATGTTATTAAGATCTGATAAGTTTAGTTTCTGTCTGTTCAGGTTCAACTCAGTAACATTTTCTGCTTTGCTTGAATGCAGTATCATTTGGACAGTTACTCTGGTTTACTTCACAATTTCAGACAATTCTTGTATTCAGCAGCAAATCCCCTACCATTTTTATTGAAAAATAAATAAATATTCAGTTGGAAATTGAATGGGTGAGTAGCAGAGGAAGAAGCAGCACAAAAAGCCCATCCCATGAGACAGAAATGGAAAGACTGCAGGGACATCCTGAAGTACAAGGAGAGGAAAAATAGAGCACTCAGCAGAGGAGGCAGCAAAAAGTGCATGAGGAAGTATGAATCCCCAAGATCACTACTTGAACACCTAATACCAAATGTCAAATACCATTTGTTAAATGAGGGAAACATGACTGGGTGTGGGGGAAGGAGTATTTAACTTCAGCTGGGAAAGGTGATGTTTCTCTCACTGATGCAATTTAAAAGGGCCTCAGTCAACTCTATTACTGATTTTGCAAACATTTAGTTATCCCAACTATCATAAAAGCTGTGACACACTTTCCTTCTAGAAAAGTACAACTCAAGACTGTTCACTCCAGCAAAATGAAATGTCTAATTCAAGACATAATCCCACAATGCACAAGGTAAAGATTAAATAAAACTATTATATTTGAGAAGTTAAAATCCAGTACTTACAATAACTTTTTTAAGCAAATCAAAAAGGTCTTCCATAACCTCTAAATCATAGAGTCTCTTCCAATGCTTTGCCAACATGTGTGTAGCACTTCAAAGCAGAAAAAGGTCTTATTTAGACAAGTTAACACTGTGACATGTTTACAGTCATTAGAGCTAAGCAAGGGTGTGGTTACAAACTCAAATCAAGCCTTTGCAGGGGGGTGGGCCAATGGGGAGAAAAAAAAAAGAGAGCTGCAAAGCTTTTCTTCCACCCATTCGAGTACTTTTCAGGTACATAAAGTTAATCAGATTCCACATTTCAGAAACCCATTGTTAACATTTTCTTCCACATATTCAAGAACTCTGCCTTTTGATCTTAGTCCAGAAGAAAAAAAAAAAATCCCACTGACAGTTTTACTACTGCTGAAAGCATACAAAGATTTTTCACTGGCAGCAATGAGCAAAAGAATGTTCTCCAAGTGATTTTCATCAGTCTTTACCTAATTACTTACCTGCAAGAAGCCACAAAATCATCATTTTCAATTCTGAAGAGCATAGGCCAAAACATGCGGATCTTAATAACGTTGCAATATTCTCTCAAGGTGTCAACAGGTTGACTGCACCACACATCACAGGGGTCAACATCTGCAACAAAACAGGAATCAGACTATGTAATTCAGGCATCACAAGTCACTGAAGAAACATTGAAAAACATCCATCCCACTTAATTATTTTCTACAACAAACACAGAGCAGTGCAGCACATAACATGGTACAAAAACCACCAGCAGGAGCTTCTTTTCTCCAGAGGCCATCATTTGTGTGATGCATGGCTCTTGTCAATATAATCAGAAATTGTCTTTAAAAGGTAAAGATCCTTATTAGACTACAAAGGTGGCAAGAAATACCTTCAGCTTAGAAGCAGTATTAGCTACAAATACTGCAAATATATCTGCAGAAGCACCTTGACACAGCTGGCAGTGTTCCTCAGTCTCCTGCACATCAGGGGTTACCCTTTGTATAGTGAACACACTTGTGAAGTACTTGCTGCACTCGAGCCACCTGCTTTTCTGCAGCTATCACTGTTAAAATGAAGATTTGATTTGCATACCTGTTCTAGGCTTGGCTGCTGGTCGCTGGAGGAAAGCTCCGTGTTGCTGAAAAGAGACTTTTGTTAACACTGCACATAATGCAAATTATTACACCAACTGAGCAATGATTGCATACTCATTTCTAAACCAATACAGGAGGGAAGGACAGAAAAGGACAAAGACAGAAGGATGGAAACATTTACATTCTGTCACCAATTCCTTTTCTCAAGAAAATGTGATTATTTAACATATTTGGATGAGTATAAAAGACAGTCTGGGGTTATCTCTTCATAAACAAGCAGCATGATCAAATAGGAAACAAAAATAGAAGGCAAAGTATTGAATACTGACCAGTCTGGTTTCTCTTTGTATGCTCTGTGCAATGATGACTAACGACTCAAGGTGGTGACAATCACATGATCTACCCTAAGCAGCATTTCTGAACTATTGCAACATTACATGAAAACCAAGGTTTCTTCTCAAAAAGAAGTTATAATATCAACATATATAACAAACCAGGACAAAGAGGGGGGAAAAAAATACCCTGCAAGTGAATACCATATAGTGGTATAAAATATCTCTGGATAAGTTTGAATTATCAACACAATCCAGGGCTGTAGAGCAGATCTGGATATAAACCCCACTAGAACATCTTGCAAGTTTTTTTATCTAGTTTCAAACCTACTTACCAATTCACAGAAAGACTTAGCACGAGCATAATAATAACAACCCAAGGCTTTCAACTCCAATACAGATATAGGTTCACCCATGGTACATGACCCTGAAAGAGAAGGATTATGAGTAAAAAGCCATGAGGGGAAGGCAAGAGGCATAGAATATGTGCTTTGCAGGGTTTAAAATGATCACAACTTTCAAGTGACACTGGGGGAGGGTTTCACGGTGTTCTTATTTTGGCTTAGCACAGATTAACATTAAAAAGAAAAAAAAGTAAAGCAGTTAAAAGCTGGTTCCATCGACTTCTCCCTGCCTCGTAGCAGTCCTCCAGCCCGCTACCTCACGCCTCAGGGTGGGCAGAGGCAACAGCGGTTTCTACTGGCCGAAGCAAGGGCAGCATCGCAGGAAGCACCGGCACATCCCGGGAGAGCGGGGCCGTAACCCCCGCCCCGCCTGCTCCACGGGCTCTAGCGCAGCATCCGCCCGGTCAGCGCTCCGCAGCGTTCCCGGGCGGGCCGGGAGGCGGCCGGGGCTCCCCGCTGCTGATCCGGGAGATCCCGGGAGCTACTGATATTGACTGAATCGAGCCGGGCCGGGCGAGACAAGCGACACCCTCTCGGAACCAGGCACAAGCTCGGCGAGGCAAAAGGCAGGAGCACCCGCCGCCCACAGTCAGCCGCCCCTCTCCTCTCACTCACCGGCCCCCCTGTGAGCCCCTCCCGCCCCACAGTCCCAGACACATCTCACCTCCCCACACGCGGTGAGACTCGCCCCTCTCCCCTCACTCACCAGCCCCGCCACAACCCCTTCCAGCTCCACCCGAGACACCTCTCGCCTCCCCACGCCCTGTGAGACCCGCCCCTCTCCCCTCACTCACCGGCCCCCGCCGCACTCCCCTCCAGCACCGCACTCCCCTCCAGCTCCGCAACCCCGTCCAGCTCCACAGCCGCAGCCAGCTTTCGTTTCCCCGCACCCAGCAGCCCCGGAGGCCGGCTCGGAGGCTCGCTGCCGATGACGCCACCGCCCGAGCCAACCCGCGCCGAGCCCAGCGCGGCCCCACCCCCCGCGGACGCGCGGACTGCGCAAGCGCGGGAATAAAGGGAAGCTGCGGGGGTCGCGGGCCGCGCATGTGCGGGATGTGGGGCGGCGGGAAGGTGGGCGCGGGGTAGCGGGGGTTAGGGAGGGCGGCTGGGTGATTCCCTGTGCTGCGGGGGGGTACTTGGGGTGTGCTTTCCCCCCCTAGCCACCGCCGGCACCTCGTAAAGAAGGAGAGTGGCTTCGCCGGGCGGGGAGGCTGCGGAACAACAGGGGAGGGTATCGGGTCTGGAGCCCCGGGGCTCCTCCGTGTTGAGGGGCGGGTGAAACGCGCCCACCCGCAATGCCCTGGGGCAGCCGCGTGTCCCAGCCCTGCTCTCCCACCCCTCCCGAGAGGAAGCTGCTGGGAAATCTCTGCGGGCTTCTCACTGTGCATCTCTCCCCCCCCCCCCGAGAGGAAGCTGCTGGGAAATCTCTGCGGGCTTTTCCCTGGGCCTCCCCCCCCCCCCCCCCCAAGCTGCGGTAGCAGAGCGCTATGGTGGAGAACTCGCCAGCCCCGTTGCCGGAGAGGGCGATTTATGGATTTGCGCTTTTCCTAGGATCGTGGTTTGGCTTTAGTGAGTATGCTGGGTACCGAACGCGTCACCGAAAAGGGTTGATTTCCTTGCGAGACAGATGTCGTCCTGAAAAAGGGTTAAAATTGGGCTACTCCCACCCATTGTAAGATGGATGATAAGGAGTGAGTGTGCTTTAGTTGCTGTCTGTTGTCTCAAGGATCTGTCCTTGTCTTTTTCATTTCCTTGTCTGTTTGCACAGGAAAGCAAAACAAATGTTAGATATGAAAATGATATAAGCAGCTACAAAACATTGCCCTGATGTTGGGCAGGGTTTGTGTCAAAGCAGAAGATTATCTCAGCATGTTATGAGTAGGGAAGTATTGCTCTAAAAGTGAGGAAGAAAGTCTAAAACTGTCAGTCTTACGACTTTTAAATTCTTTTGTGCAGTCTTGTATCTTATCTGGGCATACGTTCCTGAGACTTGGCTCTTCTCATTGGGACTAACATACTGGCCTCAAAAGTAAGTTCCATCAATTAAACACTTTAACTGGAGTATGTGTAGGACATAGGACACCCTTAATTATTTTTAAAAAAGAAAAACTATTTTTTAAATAGTGGCCTTGTATTTAATCAGTTTTTTCCCCCCAATGATAAAGGACTGTAATCTCTGTGAAGCATTTTCTTTTTATGCAGATAAGTATCTATGATGAAAAATTCTCATTGTGTAATGAAAGAAAAGTATTGGAATGTTTTGTGATAAATTCAACTTTAATCCAGAATTAAAAAATCAAGACTTTTGTAAGGAATCTGGTGGTTTACACCAAACTAGGTACAGTGCCTGCAGTCTCATCTTGGGAGAGACCAGAGGTGGTGTTTCTTTTCCTCTTGGCTGTTTGTACAAGATGCAGTAACAACCAGTACAATAAAATTACTATATCATTAAACATTTGTTATATTATGATATGCACATTTTAACATCTTTTTCCTCAGGTATTGGGCAGTTGCTTTGCCAGCATACCTCCTGGTTGCTGTAGGAATTGGTTATATATTGCTTTTTGGTATTAACATGATGAGTACAGCTCCACTTAACTCCACACACACCATTACAGGTAATTTTATGGATTTTTTTTTTTAAAGTTTTTGATACTTAACTGATAATTTCTGTAAATATATATATTTATATGTATTCATATATAAATATATGGCATTAATAAATCAAATTTTAAGCTTTAAAGCACTTTAATCTAGAAAAAAAGTACTAGACTGAAAAGATATCCACGAGCCTGACTTTTCCCCCTGCCATCTCTCCAGCAGTGGTTTCCAACTGGTAGATCATACTTTGTTAGCAAGTTAGTGTGGGAAAGCATGCCAAGACAAAGGGAGGTGGACAGCATCTTTCAGCAGAAATCCTGGAATATGTTAAAAGTAAAAATAAAAAGTGAAATCTTCTCATTGTCTCCTGTAGATAATTACGCAAAAAAGCAGCAACAGAAGAAATTCCAAGAAGAAGCAATTCCTGCATTGAGGGATATTCCCATCAGTGAAGTAAACAGAATGTTCTTCCTTCCTGAAAAAGAACTCTGCAATAGCAGATAGTCATTATTAAGAACTTTTTGAATAAATGATTAGTAGAACTGGTATATAAGAAAAATAAAAACCTCTCAAGAGGTTTTTTTTAAAAAAAACCAAACACAAATTATTTCTGCTTGTAGAACAAAGCACTTTTTTCATTAATTTTAAATTAAATTTATTTTAACATACTTCACTGAGATGGCTTGATTTTATTATTATGCATGTACCTTAATAATCTGCATTGATATGAAAATTATGCCATATTGGTGTATGTCTTAATTCTTGTTAGTTTGAAATGGCAGTCTCTTACTTGTAGGTTTCTGCTTGTAGTTTTCTCCTGAGAGTGAAAGAAACAGCTTAATTGTATTTTTTTATTTTAATTCATGAAGTTTTGTTTTCGTTTGATGAAAATTACAGTTGTTTCCCCTTCCTGTCATGATTTTGCCTTTTCTCAATTCTGTGTGCTCAAACACCCATAGGTAGGGTGAATTCAAGATTTTTATGATTGGCAGATGTGAAGATGTATTTACTTTTTTGTCAACTCTCTAATCCCTTTGTAGACACTGAAATATTGACTTAACTTTTTTTTTCCTGTGTCATTCCTACCTCTGTTCTACATCCCTTTTGCTTTATAAGAAAGCAATTTGGTTTTTCATTCTGAATTGACAACTGGTGAAGGCCACTTTTCTGGTATCATTTGATGTAAGGATTAATTTAGTCCCGTTAAGGATACCCAAATCCCTTCAGGATAAAGAAAAGCTACTGGAAAATGCCCTCAAGCCTTGAAAGCACACAAATTAAAGGCCTGTAAACCTTGGACAAAGATTGTATCAGTGATGAATCTGCCATTTCATTTAACTCTGGACCTCACCATTATGGGAGAACTAACAGAGGCACCTGGGTGAGTAGGCAAACTGGGGCTATTTGTTTAAGTAAAACTTGCAGGCAGGAAATTCAATCTTTGCATTTCTGTCACTGCTTTGTAGGAACACTTCAAAGACACTGTAGTGACCTTTTCTTCAGCTCAGGAGTAGTGTTTGTTGCTTCAGAAGTTGTGTGATGAAAATGGGACTGGGTAGCACATCATTTCTGGCATGGGACTGATTCAGGAGAAGACACACAGCTCTGATAGCAATGAGAGATTCTGCCTTTTGTAAATAGAGAGCAATCTGTTGGATATCTCTGTTTCCTGCTACACAAGGAAAAACTTGTTCCCAGTGAGGGTGGCAGAGCCTGGCAGAGGCTGCCCAGGGAGGTTGTGGAGTCTCCTGCTCTGGAGACATTCCAGACCCCCTGGATCTGTTCCTGGGTGACTTGGTCTAGGTGCCCCTGGTCTGGCAGGGGGGTTGGACTAGATGCTCTTCTAGGGCCCTTCCAACCCCTGACATCTGTGATTGTGTGACCCATGGGAGCGAGCTCAAACACCACTGAGAGCATCTAGCAAACTAGTCTGTTTGATGGAAACACGAGTTAAATTTCCTTGCATCACATCCAACCCGTGGATGACACCGTGAGTGACAAAGCACAGGCTCCCCAAACCATGACACCCATCTGCTGCGTTCATCCAAAACCTCTGCCCGCAAGGACCACGTCGGCTTTGGAGATCAGAAGCTGCAGGATTCGCTGAGGTGGGTTCGCTGAGGGGGATTCTCTGAGGAGGGTTCTCTGCGGAGCCGGCTGGTGGCGCCTGTGGCGGGAGGACCTAGGGCCGCTCTCCCTCAGCGCCCGTCACGGCAGAGCCTGGGGCCGACTCACGCCGCAGAGAGGTAACTCCGCAGGCTGGCGCCTGTGGAAATCATTACCGTGGGCTTTCGTTTCGTTTCGTTGGTCTTTGCGCGTTGTTTCAGAGCACAACTGGGTATTTTCCGCCGCTCTTTCGCGGCGCGAACCCCCCGCTAGTGACGAGCGGGGCTTGAGGCGCCTCAACCCCGCCGGCGGTTAAAGGGGCGGGGGGGGTTCGCCGAGCACCAGGGGCCGCCGGCCAATCAAAGCCACTGGCCCCAGCGCCTGGGCCCTTCTCTGTGGCGCAGGCGGGGCGGAGTGCGGGGCAGCGGCGGGGCCCAGCCCACTCCATTCCCTCCTCCTTCCCCTGCCGAGCGTCCCCGGACTTCGGGAGGCGTGTCGGGGGGCGTGGAGGCCGCGCCATGCTGATCACGCTCTGCTACCTCTACCTATGGGCGCGCTGGGGGCCTTGCTCGGCCGCGCTCATCCGCCGGACGGTTCGTCGCCTTCACCGCTCCCGCTTCTCCTTCACCTTCTGCCGCTGCTCCGCCGCTCCCCCGGCGCCCTCGCCTCTGCAGCCGCTCAGGCAGGTGCCGCCCGAAGAGCGGGTCTGCCTCAGGATAGGGAACAAAGTCTTTTTCACGGACGAGACGCAGGTAACCGCCCCCCTGAGGCGCGGGGGGCTGAGCCCTGGGGCGGGTGTGGCGGGAACGGCCCTTTCGTGTTACCGAGGCAACGGAGAGCGGCTTCCCGCGCCGCCCGCTGCCCCTTTCTCCTCCCGCACCTCCTCCCGCACCTCCTCCCGCACCTCCCCTGCCCTCCCCTCAGCCGCGGGGGGCATGGGCGGGGAGCGGGGCGTGGGGCGGGTCTGAGGCGGCCGGGGCAGGGGGGAAGGCGGGGGGTGCTCGGGGCTGCTCGGGGTGCTCCTTCGGCGGGTGATAGCGAGCTTGTCAGGGCTGGGCTGCGGTTTGTGAGGGGAAAAATAACTCGGGGAGAGTCCCGGGCTTGTCATAACCCTCCTTGTCTTGGGTGAGACCCAGGTAGAAAGTTTAGTGTAGTTGTTACCTCCCTATGGTTGCCTTGGGGAGTGGGCTGAGGCGTGTTAATAAAATGCAGCTTGTCATACCTGATGCTAGCACTTTGCTAGGACATTTTGTTAGTGTTTTCGTGTCAGTAACAGGATTCTAAGTCATATAATGCTTCAGTCTAAAAATACAGACTGTGTTTCTACAGTCAGGATTTGAGTCAGGGATATGAAATGTAGTGGGATTGGGTACCAGAGTTTGAATTAGCTTTTGATGACAGAGGACTGCATACTTCTCCCCACACAAAACGTTTCAAGCGAGGAGAATGAAGACGTGAAAAACAGGATCTGCACAAACCACTTTTTCTTGCTAATGGGCAGTGGGAGAGGAGGGTGGGGTGAGGCTGTGGGAGCCCATGGCAGTGGAAAAACATTGCTAGAGCATGTTTCCCCTGCCATCTCCTGAAGTAAAACTGAAAGTAAGCTTGCAGGTTTAGCAGGGGAACTCCTTTGGCATCTGCCTCAATCTGAATGAAGTGAATGTTGGGTTTGTCTAAAGCTGACACTAAATACTAGTGTTTGTGTGGATAAGAATCTTCACGATCTCTCAATTTCAAGTTATTTCAGTTGTTACACATTTCACTTCAGTGGCTGTTACTGTGTTTTTAAAACATGTCATTGGCCACGTACTACTATTCCACAGGCTGAGCAGCTTTTCATTAATTCAGTGGGTAAAGAGGGTGATTTCAGTGCTATGAAAATAAAATCACAGATGCTAATGGAGTTTATATATAAAAAGTCATTTTACCATCTACTGAGCAGATTTTCCATAGTTGAAAGTAAGTGACAATCTCAAAATCTCTCACAGGAAAGTTAAAAATTCCTAGTTTGATAAAGCTCTTAAAACCAAACTGGAATAATTAGGGATGTGTTTAGAGGCATTCTGTCTCAATTGGCCTGGGCTATAGTTTTGTCAATCATATTTCAACTAATTTATGCTGTTCTTTGCTCCACTTCTGCTCCTTTCTGAAACAGCTTCTCCTCGGTCCTTGCACAGTAAGCACATTTTTTTCTGTCTGCGATGTTACTCGTGCAGACTGACTTTGTGAGCTTGTCAGTTTCTGTTGATTGGGAGTTGTGAAGCCCTCTGGGGAGCTGTAGTTTGGCTGGAAGTTTGGCATGAGCTCGTTACTGTTATGCAAAATGTCTGTCTCTGAGACTCTGTGAGGAAGATGCCTGCAGTGCTGCCCCTCATAGTGCCTAGCACATAAAGCCTCTGACCTGTCTGCATTAGAGTCATCATTGCTGGGGAGCTCTCTGCATCATCTGTCAACACTGAAAAGACAAAGATGAACTAGCATGCCTTTTCAGCTTACAAGCTACTTTGCTTTCTGAGTAGGTACCACTGCCTCAGGGCTGTAATCAGTAGCTTCCTCGAGATAAGATACCAGCAAGCCATAAATGGTAGCCTGTAAAGTTTTTTGTTTGATCTTTAATCAAATTGGATGCTGAAGATAACAGACAGATGGTGGGCTGAGTTCACTTTTCAGTGTTCACTCTTGCTGGTTGGGTTGGCAGTCTGTCCCCACAGAATCTGAAGTCTGAATTGGCTTAAAAGCTTGGTTGTGGCTTTTAGTTTCATTTTTGATGTGTTGCTGCTTAAAGGCTCAGATCTTTACCCATTCCTTTCCTCCTGAGGAGTGTGAAATGCTATAGACCTTTCATGTCAGGCTCAAGAGCTAGATGTGAATGTAGGCTGGGCATAATTTAAGAATGAGTTTTTAAATCAGATGCTTGCTATACAGACTTATTTTTCTTCTCTGTCTCTTTCAGCTCCTTGAAGACTTGAACAGGTGGAGTCTGCTGCTCATTTCTCCTTTCATTTATCCTGATAAGCTACTTACAGCAGAACATATAGCTTTTGTGACAGAAAGCATTTCAGCTCAGACAGAGAATCTGCAGAAAGCAAATGGCTCTTCAAAAGAGGTGAGTAGTTCTCTTTGTTTCTTGTGTAAAAAGTAGTATAAATGGGTCATTTGGTATAAACCTAAAAAAAAACACTTGAAGGAAAAAGAAATCGATGACAGATTTTTATGTGTTTACAGTGCTGTTTTGAATGCAAGGTAATACCTTCATTAAAATGAATCACTGTTAATGCTCTAGTTCTGTTTTATATTTCAAACCATTGAATTTTTTTTTTTAGTAGCACACTTCTTTGGTTGTGAATGGAAAAAAATATGGCTGAACAGGAAAAAATGCTTGACAGCTGTTGTAGTAAGGCAGATCAGAAGTCCATTTAGCTCAGCATCCTGCTTTTGGTAGAATTTGAAACAAATGTCTTGGTAAGAATCTAGAGAGCAAGCATATATCTGGAAAGGTCTTCAAGACTCCAACCAAGTGGTTGTGAAAAGCTGTAATTGAAATAGAAGTGTCTCTTGGAAGCTTCCTTTCATTGTCATTTGTAAGTGCAAGTTAAAGAATTACACTTTTGGATCATTCTGACAGTCTGGAGAAGTAAGTCCAAAGCTTTTAATTTTTATTTGTTATAAAATGCATTAGGGGAATGGCAACACTAGTTGGCTGGCATTTTATAAATTATGTTTGCCTTTTAATGCATAATACTTGCAAAATGTTGTTGAAGCATGCAAAGATACAAATGAAACTGGTACTGAAATCCTTGTGACAGGCATACATAGCTCCTTTTTGGAGTTCAAGGAAACCTGTTACACAGACAGGTGCAGAAGGACAGTTTTGGAGTGGGCACAATTCCAGATTTGTTCTTGCAATCAGATTTTTGTACCTTTGCCCTCCATGGAGGCCTGTCAGTCCTAGAGCAGAGCATGCTTTTGGGGCATGGTGTTAGTCTTTGCCCTCTAGAGGAGTGATATCCAGGTGAAGTGCTGCATCAGGCAGAATCATCTCTATGAAGCTCAGAGTGTGAGGACTGGGGATGCTGGAAACTTGTGGAGAACTCAGACCTTTTTCTGCTGAAGTCTTCTGACCCTCCTTCCACTGGCCTTGTGTTTCCCTGGATCACACAAAGTAGCTACATCAGCTGGTTTGTAAATGCTTTTATTGCCTTTGATGTGAGACTGTGGAATCCATCCAGGTGAGCACTATTTCTAGGAGAGAAACTAGATAGAATACCTGCTGTTGTCTGTGTTGGTTCAAAGTGCTGCTCTCATTTGGGGAAAAAGACTAAGGGAGATTTCTTTTTTTTTCCCCTGGTTTATGTATCCTATAAAGGATAAAATCTATGTTATCATTCAAACAATTTTTACTGAAATTGGATGCCTTATTAGATTTTTGCTTTCAAAATTGGATCAAAAATCACTGTGTCAGTTGGCTGAATTAGTTACTCTCTGTTAGGTAAATGACTATTCTGATCACTTTCAGTTATGAGTCAGCAGACAGGTTTGTGGTCTTTATTTACCTGCCTGCTTTTCATAAGGAAAACAAAACTTTTCACTTTTCCTCCACCTGTGACTTATATAATTGAACTTGTTTTCAATACTTAGACTGAATCTTGCTACCCACTATGCCCTTAGTGTGTTCTATTGGTCGTGCTGTCTTGTACATTGACTTTTGTAGTCAGGAAGGGTGCACTTTTGTGTGAAAGGAACTCTCATCTGAAAGCCTTCCCTAGTCCAGGTGTGTTGCATGGTACTACTTAATGTAGTAATTGTTTTAAACCCATCAGGCTTCACAGAAGCAAGTCTTAAAAGTGATTCTGCCAATTTAGTATTCTATCATCCTAGTAGCTACATTTGATTTTATTTCCCCCTCCCAAGTATTTTCTTTTAAATTACTTCCAGGCTTTGGGTTTGCCAGTTGTGCTCTTTTGGTTTAATAATACCCCTCTGTTGGCTCTGCATACCCTTGTTCTGCTTTTTAATTTCAGAATCCTTTGGGCAAGAAGGGCAGGTTTTAAGTGAAGTTAATCTTGCAGATTCATAATAGATATTTTTTGTTAGTTTTTGATCTTTTTCTTTAATCTTTTCAACCTGAAACACATGCATATGCTTTATTCTAGATTGTGAAGTGGTCAGACTATTGTTCACCATTGGCCTATAAACCTGGTGAGCCCTATAAGTTAATTGCTGAAGCAAGTGTAGATAATTTCAGTAACCTTGGAATAGCATTCATGGAAGACAGGCTTCAAATGGATAATGGAATGGTGCCACACAAGATTGTTTGTGAGTATCTTCACAAATTGTTTTTAATGGTAGAACATACTCATTTCATGGTTATTTTAGACTGTCTTTAACCCTATATACCCTTTTTACTTGTGCCAAACTGTTATCTGCAGCCTTCAGCAATGCAAGTTCAATGCCTCTGTCTTACCCAGTATCATCACTTTATTGGCTTATTTCAAAGTAGTTTATTTTGAAATGGCAGCAAACAATTTCCCACCCTGCCTTCTTTAAGAGACCAATATTTTTCCAAATATATTTTTCTTGCTTTGTTTTGTCTATGCTGGGGGCAGAGGGAGAGACAAAATAAACTGATAAGGTGATGCATTTATGAGAACTTCTCACCTTAGGCTACTCCTCTGGTAAGTATTGTTTACAGCAGCAGTTATGTTTGTGCAAACCTTTTTACACTCGTGATACATGTGAGTTTGTTTAAATGTGACCTGTAAATATGGGGTTTTG
>VYZU01007884.1:0-22153 GCA_013401355.1 Ceyx cyanopectus
TTCTACTTAACATCTATGTACACTACAGATAAAACTGGGTAAGCCATATATATTATTGGACTGATAAGGTTTACCCTACAGCTCTGTACCATTCTTCTCCCTTGTAAACTACATTTGGGGCCTGGCCAGTGAGCCTCCTTACAGGGGAAGGAAGAAGTGAAACACAACTATTTATGAAGCAACAAAATGAGAGGTATCAATATTTATTCACCTTGTATAAAAGAATCATTGTTTTGGGAACATTTAGCTGCCATGAGGAATCAGGGCTGCTCCAGATTTCTCACCTCAGAAAGAAGAGAGAATTTTGTCTCTGACTTCAACAATAGTGAGCCCACAGATCCTTTGCCAAACCATAAAGGGAACAGGGAGGAGGATGTGTCGGATGTGTCACAGCCACTGCTGTTTAACGCCATTAGCATCCCTTAGTGCAATAGTCATAGGTAACCTTCTGCATGGATTAAAAAGGCCTTTTGCAACTTCAGGCCAGAAAAAAAAAAGAAAAAATCCTATACACTTGGCTAGTCTTGCAAAGTATAAGGGTAACAAATAAGCTAGGATTTAAGCCTAGACATAAACTGCTACTTTTTTTTTAACAAAGTGAGTTTCAGCTGCTCCCCAAACTCCAGAATCTCTGTCAGAGAAAGGAATTTGCAGAGTTAGAAAGAAGAGGTAATGCCACACTGCCTCTGCCTAACAAGAAGGGCTGGAGAGGGTCCACAAAATATTTTTTATGTCAGGGAATAATTATTTTATAGTGAGACAGAAATTATCTCATTTAAATAACATTTTTCCTACAGTACTTTCTCAAAGCCCAAGGGCTGTTCTTCAAAAATATTAGATTTTTGGCAGCCCCAGAGTTTTTCTCGTATTTCTGTCTGTCCTACTCATACTATAAACAGTATTCTTACAAAATAGTTTCTACACTACAGTTTCTTCATCGGCCCACTAGAGGATGAAGGGGAAAAAAAAAAAAAGTGTTTTATGTAACGTAGCAGCTGCAGACAGTTACTCAGTTGTGCTGTGAAGCCTACGATTTGTTAGCCAAACAAGCCAATTCTATGGCCAGGATTATATGGGAAGTCAGACTAGATGTTTGAATAGCCATTTTTGGCATTAAAAGCTATGAAAACAACTATTATTTCAGTATCATAAACAATGTTATTAAATACAAATGCAAAGTGTCTACATGCTAACCACCTCTTAGTGTTTTTATGTTGTGTTGGAGTCACTCATCAGACTGAATGTAGTTTATGGTTTGGGGACAAATTCAAGCTTCCTAGAGACTGGAAGAGACTGAGGATGATAACCAACACATACTACTAATAATCCATAAAAAACAAAACTAGGTTTGAGGAAGCTGTGGGGAAAAAAAAATAAAAAATCCTTGTAATTCTGCATTCAGCTTCAAAGACAAATATCAGTTTCTCTTCACTCCTGTATTCAATTGGTATTCGCAGGCAATCAATCTAGTTTTGAAGAAGAAAAAATAAAGAAGGGGAAGGACCATTATATCCAAATATCCACTGATAGACCATTTCAGAATATTACATTCACTTTAGAATGAGAAATTAAAGTTGATTACTTTCATAAACCATGTAAGGATCAATCAAATTGTGATAGGTAATACTGAAAAAATATTGGTTAGATTGAGAGTACTCCCACTGCCATAATTCCTGTACATTTGTAAATGGCTGATCCTTATCCTGCTAAGAGTAGTCAGGGATTTTGTTTGAATTTGTGAATTGTCTTAGCAATAGCTAAAACTATGGTTTTGTAATTAATTTACAACTTGTGAGTATTTTTGCCCTGCATAGGTCTCCAAGGATATCTTGGTTGTGTACTGAACCGAGGGAAAGTGAACTGCTCCTCCTTCTGGTCAGGGATAGAGGCTGTCGATTTTGGAGTCCTGTAATATCCTCAAACACCTTGGGGAGAAGTTATATCCCAGGAAACCTCAAAACTGAGTGCAGACACTCCATCTTCTATCCTGAGCACAGCTCTGACAAAGCTGTGAATCAGTGATTCTCCCTAAACTCAATAGCACCTCCTCAGATAATTCTTGTTAAAACAAAATAGAAAGAGGTCTGCTGAGCTCTTTTGGAGTTTCTGTAGAAGGACAAAAAAACAAACAATGGTTCAAACAACTAGCTGAAGTAATTAGGGGAGCTGTGACTGGCTCCACCTAACAGATGGATAGATTAACAGACTGTTTTCGCACAGGTATTTTAAAGAATATTTTTGTATTTTTATGTTCTACAAACAATTTTAAATGCAGTACAGTCAGAATGAAGGGAAATATAAGTGTGCAGGGTGGGAGTGCAGGATGAGGGAGGATATGAAAGACAAGCTGTCTGCAATATGAAGATCTTAAGTACTGGTGTGTCTGGTTATTTGAGTGTCCTAGCAGTCAAATAATGAGCCTTCTTCATGTTTTGCCTTTCTGGGCTTGGCTTACTTAGACAAATTTGTAGGCATTAGGGTCTGTCTGGAGTTAGTTCCAAGATATTTTTTTCTTTTTTTTCCCCTTAACATTTTGCAGCTGAGGCAGCCTTGTGAATAAGACGCTTTGAAGAGAAATATTACCAAATATGTCTTTTCTCCTGCCCATATCTTCTATTTCCACAGGAAAGGGACGCAGGCACCAGCAGACCAATGGAAAAGCAGGAGCAGTCACCGTCACTGGAGGAGAATGACAAGCCCTGCCTGCAGCCCTGCTCAAGGCAGAGAGGAAGCAGCTGAAGGTAAACGTCTTCCTCGGTAAAGGGGACACTGTCACCCTCACATTTCTGCCAGTTTTGCAAAGGTTTTACTCAGCATTTCCTCCCCTTCCAACCAGCCTTGTCTACTCCTGGCTACCACCTCTGAAGATTGTTTTGCTTCCCTCAGCTGCTCTTTGTGAACTACAGACAGCAGGCAGGGTCTGCCTATTTTTGTCAGGGGACATCACTCACCCAAGCAGCATAACTGAGCCCTGTGCCATTAGTGCTGCCTGCCAGAACCTCAACTGCAAATGCAGCTACATAACCTGCTCCCTATTCTGTTTTTCCAAATATTTTAGGTAATCATAGAATGAAAGTGAAGCAAGAGCTACTTGTTCCTTTCTACTATTTTAACTTTTCTAATACAAAATGTTGTTACTCATAACAGCTGCATTTAAAAGCCCTGCCTAAGGAGGGTCTATGTTGCACTAGGATGCATAAAATAATTGTTCTTACCTCAAATGGTTTGCAGTCCTATTCATTGCTGCCAACTCCTACATTTTTTTTCATTATTTTTTCCCCAGAAAGTCCTAACCACTGCAGTCACAATAACTTAAGACTGCTGATTTATGTATAGTGAAACTCCTCTCCATTTTCCCCAAAATATTACCGTGAGCTTTAACATTAATAAAATCAAATTGCCTAAGTAATCACAGAATGTTAGGGGTTGCATCTTTATCCCTTCACCACTATTCCCTGTTACTCTCCATTCCTTTTTTTCCGTATCCTATGATAACCCATACCAGATTTGAGACAGTGCAGACTACGATTCATCCAGAAACACATACATGATGGCTGCTTGTCTGGTCCCTCTTCTACCCAAATGGTCAGCTGCTGCCAGGAAAAAGACTCTGTCCTTCTGAAAGAAACTAACTTGGTTTCCTTGCTTATAACCAGGTTTCACAGAACATGAAAATTTAAACTTTGTAACAAGTCAGTTTGAAATGAGTGAATGTGTTCAAAAGATACCAGAGGTGATCAAATAGATAGACCAGGACTCTGGGGTAAAGAGACAGTAAGTAGTCTCCATATAGTTTCAGGCAGAAGCAGTATGTGTCTGAGTGGTAGGTTTATGATGTGTCTCATTTGGTGATCAAAGGCTAACCAAGACATAAACCATAGATGAGTTACTGGTTAGCCATTTGGAGCTTAGGTTATGGTGAGTATGAGATCTAAGATTAGGTATAAGGCAGTTTGAAACTAGCAGGGAGACATCACCTGATAGTTTTGTTTAGTTTTAGCAAATATCTGCTATCTATTACTCTGTTAGATTAGATAAGAAGTAAAAAGAAGCAGAAGGCTAAGGATAGGCTTGAAGCTAGTGAAGTAGGTGGGTCAGGTTCTAAACAATTCCAGATTGGGCTTAGAATTTAGGCTAGTGAAAGGCTTTGGGCTAGTGAATGGCTTTGGGATGGGACTGAGGATGAATCCAACACACAGCATACAATCAGGCAGCATTGCACTGCAGGAGTGGTTGAGTCAAATCAGTGTTGTGGGTGGGACAGGCAAGTTACTTGGCCCTGATACAGGAGAAGTGATCACTAGGAACTCTTGTATTAGTAAGAAGTTTGGACACAACAGACCATACCTGACTTTTCTTAAATCCACCTGGCAAGGCTGAAAGTGTGGCCTCTGACTGAACTCAGCCACACATTAGCTCTCTGGCCAATGGCTGACTTTAAACTAGCAAGAATTGGATGAGATTATACTGCTACAGGCTAACATGCAGAATTTCAGGCAACGCTGTGGCTGGAGCTGGCAGGCAGTGCCTTCAGAGGGCATTTTGAGAGCTGGTGGAGCTGCAGGTCAGGAAAGTGGCTTTGCACCAGGGACACCATCAAAGGTTGCTTCTGGTGCAGACCAGGGAAAGCACAAAGGAGTGGTGGTCTCAGTGTCTAGTTAGGACGTGGCACTGCAGGTACCTCTGGCCAGGGGTAAAACTGTAAATGGTCTGTGGTTCCAGCCTGGGAGGTAGTTTTGGTAGGCACTGGGTAGACTAGGATTATAAATATATGTGATTTCTTTTTTTTTTTTTTAAACTAAGTTTAGAATCAGTAGGTGACTATGAGCAAGGAGTAGGTTAGTAGTCAGTCAGCATAGTGGGGATAGTGCTCACAATCAGAGAAACTAGCAGATTTGAACTAGGTTTAAAACTAAATCCATCAAATTAATATGGGAAATGCACCCCTCAAAAGACCCAGTGTTATTTCCAGGCTGCTGTCTACCTGTCCTTGATTCAAACTCAAGCCACATTTATACCAGTACTTGAGACTATTTATCTTCCTGAGCTCTACTCATTCAAATGTATTTGTAGGAAATAATAATCTGATTTAGTGTCACCTATTGGCTTCAATCCTAATCCAACTCACAAGTGCCTGACTACATCAAGAGATGCTCAAAGGTACTGTTTCTTTACATCTGTCCACGTTGCCATGTGAAGCTCAGTACAAGCCCCAAAACAGAGGCCTTTGCATTTTCAGGTATAAGATCCCACTGGTCTTTCTTTGGAGTATATAGAGGAAATTATCTTTGGCTTTCTACTAACTGCAATCAACAAATAATTGTTAAATAGTGTCTACCAGTACTCATTCCCTTTGGAATAACAGTCAAATAATGCATGATATTCCCTGGTTACTCCCTGAGGAAACAGATAACAACTGTCTCCTGTTATGACTGCACACTGATCCAATCCCTCCTGCAAGTCCGCCGTGTCATGTATCGCCCTCTTCCCACAAAGCCCTGTGCCTACATGGGCAATTGCAGCCATTCCAAATTTTTGATCTCTCATGTTTTTTGGGTTTATTTTCCGTCATCCATTCCTCTCTCCAGCCTTGTAATACTCTTCAGTCTTTGAACAATGGATTAGCTGTTCCCTCCAGACAAGGTTTCCAGAAATAGTCTTTAGAGTTTTGCCATATGTTTATCTTTCTTAATACTCCAGTGAGCGGCCCCCTCATGACTCACAGGCAAACAAAGGTCTTGAATGGTTTGTTTATTCTTCGAGGCTAGATGGCACTGCCTGGAGCTCACCATGTGGGCAGCAAAGGATCTCTGAGGAAGTGCATACTGTTGCCACATTTAATTACAAACAACATCATATTTACCTTTATCCAAAATGCTAGGAATAAGAATGAAGGTTGGAAAAATCTAGCCAACCTCAGGTAGCCCGAATCTAACATTGTTCCTGAAAAGGGGTGGTCCCAATTGCCACTGTGTTCCTAATCATACACCTGTTCCCATGTGGATCCACTGCTGGGTTGGGTAGAGCAGGGAGGAAGTTACCTTAAATAATTCAGCTTCTAACTTTCTCCCACGAAGCTCTCTTCCACTCCTGCCACAGTCACTGAATGGCTCTTGTCCGTCAGCAGTAAGGTGTATTCTGGCTCACAAAGAACAAAGGCAACCAACAGTACCAGAGCCAAGGAATTCAGTATTAAATAAATAAACAACTTTACTATGAATGACAAAGACAAAACCCCAAAAACCAGTCACAAAATGAAAAGCTCAGAAAAAAATAAAGGTTCCAGAAAGTACTGAGCTGTAGGGCAAAGCAATGTTCTTCAGAATACTGAATAAGACTAGCTCTTGTGTTCAGTGCTCAGTATGCAAACCCATGTGAATCATTCAGGTACAAAACCTGAAATGACCTCGGAGATTGGAAAATAAAAGATCGAGGTTACTCAATTTCCATACCTCAAGGAAAAGTATTGAGGTGAAAGACCAAATGTAATGAGACCTATCCATAAATATAGTTGGATGCACATCATTACATTGATTAAGACTGTTGGTTAAGATGGAAAAGTGACAGACATTGTGTGATGAGTTCTGTGAAGGTGTTTTGTGTGACATAGATACAGCTGCTGTATTACTCACAAAGATGTAAAGTATAACAGTTAAAGCAAAATTTCTAAAGTCTAGGCCAATGTAGCAGAGTTCCCAAAGTGTTATGATCCTCATTTAGAGAGGACTGGACAGAAAAAAAACACCTTGGTACTCAGCACAAGAGTGAGCAAGTACCTAGAGGTCTGAGGACCAGGTTGTAGGGATAAAAAAACCCTCAAAAACCTAGCAGATGACCAAAGGAAGAAGATGGATCAAAATTACTGCATGCTGAAAAAGAAAAGAAGAAGAAAAAAAAGGATTGGGACTCAGATATCTGAACATCAGTGTCTAAAATGGCAGGAAGTTACCCAGGTGTCCTAACTGGTAGCCAGCTCTTGTTTCAGAATAACATGGGCCTCCCACAGACATGAGTTGTGCCATGTCTCAGGTACCACAGGCCACCTAAAGTGGCATAAGCAGCTTGTTCAGGCATGTGGATGGGTCCCAAACTGCCTGTCACCAGTGTGAGAGCTTAAAAAACAAAGTAAATAAGGATATATAACCTTTCTGGAATACAGAGAAACAATGAAAACTCAGTACCTACAGGATGATTAAATTTCCATGCCTCCCAGTCAAAAACACAAGCCTTCTTCAAATGCCTACTCCCTAAGGTGGATTATGCTGGGAATATAATTTTAAAGGTTTAGGGGTTCAGGAAACCTATGACCTCCACCAGGCTGCCTCAGTGAGCACCTTTCCCTTACAGATAGGGACCTTCTGTTCAAAAGATTCTGCAGATCACAGCTGTGCAAATAGGGTGAGAAGGAAAGTAATTTTCTGGAGGGAGGATTTATGTCTGTCATAGGTTAAGTTTCATCTGAAATTCAGGGAGAGACCAGGACAGGGAGTGAACATAACATACACACTTCAAGAGAGTACTTAATATATGAGATCTTTGTTAACGATTAAGAAGAGATTGAAGGCATCTTGAGTATTGGAGATATTACCAGAGTTCCAATTTTTCAACATCAACAGTAAATGAAAGATGAAGTCATTTTCTTAAGGGTAGAAAAGGGAAGTGAAGGAAGAAAGATATAACATTGGCAAATATTTTGTTGCTTTTTCTGAGCCACTCTAATCATCACAAACATTTTGCAACAGGAAGGAAAGGATAACTTGTACATTGAGGTCTTTTATAAGAGAGGAAGTTCAGTCAAAGTGTGTATTTCCTAAGCATCAGAGAAAAAAACACTTTCAGCATAAAAAACTGGAAAAACAGAACAAGTTTTCCAGGCACAGCTCACATCTTCTCACAAGGCATGTAGAAGTCCTACAGGAAGAGGATGAGACACAAGCATGGATGCTGGAGAGTTAACCATTTCATGATGTAGTGAATCATGTTAAATTCCACTAATAAAATGATGGCATAAGATTTGAAGCTTTCTGTTGTCAAGATTTTCGACCTTTTTTTTTTTTAAAAAGGTGGTAATTCTGAACAGTGCCCAGCAGCTCCTTTACCAGTTTTCTAAACCAGTTTACATTCCTTTATATGAGGCAAATTCATGATTGTAGGGCCAGCATAGTTCTCTGTCTTGTATGACACATATACTGAGAAGGAATGAATGCTATAAATGCAATTTCAACTCTATATACATACTATTCTTGTCTTTGCTGAATGCCAATTCTGATTTGTTGTCTTGCTTTCATGTCTGGATTTTTAGTCTCTTTGACTAGATTTAGAGGACCAGCCTGCTCCACTGCATAGCCATTAGTTGGTCTTTACTTTCAGCACTGAATCGTAGCTCACATCTGTCATGATGTCCAAACATGATAACTTTTATTAATTTCCTAACACCAGGTCATAATGTATCACACAGAGATTTCTCCATCATGCTCCTCATCTCTCTTGGAAAGGGTGACTTTCTCTACAATTCCTTTTCAAAAAAAGATATCTTGCCTTACTCATAATATTATATTAATATTGTGTTACACTATAACAATATCAACAATATAATATTCAATAGTATTAACATATATTGTATATTGAGTATTATGTGTGTTATGTAACATATAATTATCTATAATATATTAATATCCTAATGTTGCTATATGGATATAAGCAGCTCTGGGAAAATGGACCTGGAGATCCTGGTGGACAGGAGGATGACCATGAGCCAACAATGTGCCCTTGTGGACAAAAATGTCAATAGCATCCTGGGATAGATTAAGAAGAGTGTGGCCAGTAGGTCGAGAGATGCTCTTCTCCCCCTCTACTCTGCACTGGTGAGGCCCCAGATGGAATACTGTGTCCAGTTCTGGGCACCCCAGTTCAAGAGGGACAAAGAGGTACTGGAGAGAGTCCAGCGCAGGGCCACCAAAATTATTAAAGGAGTGGAGCATCTCCCATCTATTATTGTTTTGAATTATTCTCCATGAAACAATTCCAAGGTGTGACATGTTTTAGAATTTGCTGAAGCTTAAACCTCACTGCAGCTGTGGACTGGACTGCCAGTGAATACACAGGGTAGGTGATGGTGAAGCAGAAGAGGGAAGGAGGCTGGTGAGTGTGACGACACCTTTACCTTGTGTTAGAGCGACCATTTTCAGGTGTTAGTGTCTGGGAGTCAATAGTTAAGCACCGTCATTTCAAGGGACAGACTGCTCACCCACCCCAGGGTTCTGGGGTCACTGCATCAGCTCACCATCACAGTGGAACTTCCCCTTGCCAAAGCCCTCTGCAAGGTCTTGTTGGCATACCCCTACTTTCTCTTTTTTTGTCCTGACCCTTAGGACAGCGTGCTCTCATATTTTAATTTTCAACTATTTTTTAGCACAGATGTAGATGTGACATATTTTCAGTTGACAAGGCTACACCCATGTCATGATGGCAGCAAACTGGATTCCTACCTGGATTTTACCTCATATGCCAAATAAATGATGGGCGTCTTCTGGCTGCTGTCTTTCAAAATGCCTCATGAAGGTGAGTCGTTGATTAGCATTTAACTCCAATATTGAGACCTTTTCCCTATGACCACAAGATCAGCATCTCTCTTTCTTAGTCTTCCATCCTACAAGGAGATAAATTCTGAATTGTTCCTTTCCTTGAATTTTTGTCTGACATATTCCTACTCAGCAGTAAAGATTCATAAGATCCCAAATATTAGAGAGATACTTACGTGCAGTGAATCAATGAAGCTTTGTATAGTGTAGAAAACCCTACTGTCTCCTACTTTTCTGCTGAAAAAAACCTCTATATAAATTGTGAACAAAAGAGATATCTAAGAAAGTGAAGGATATTGTTATTTTCCACAGGAAAAAATATCACTGCATATTTTTTCAGCATGTTTTTAATAATCACAGATACCTGGGTGTCCATTATGCAATGAATTAGTCCTCCAGTAACATTTTTTTAATAACATCTGTATGGCTTTGCAGAATCATGAAGGTAATGGACAGATTAAATGACCTATGACGATATACTCATTTTTACATTCCTCTCCTGGTAAATTATTGTTCTCTGACTGATGTTTTTCCAGTGTTTTTCTCAGTTTTGTTTAAAAGAATCAGACAATAAGAACTCTCATTGTTTTCTCAGGAGATTATTCCAGAGCCAAAATATTCCCCCTACCTAGATGTAATCAGTATTTTTTTCATAATGTTATTGTATTTTCATGCAGCTTATGTGGTTAATTTCACTCAAACTGTATTTTGTGGTGCTTACACTCTCAAAACCCTTACAGGTAGTTGTTGTAATTTATGTATATATGTATGATATGTTCCTCCAGCTATGGGTTGGTCTTAAGTGTTGGTCTTAAATGACTTCTGTATCAGAGAGTTCCTATGCCTGACTAATGTTATCTTGGATTTAATGAGCTGGTTCCAAAATAGTGATTTACTAATGTGGTTGCAGTAAAAATAAAATTTTCCTTGTTTTAGTTATTTTTTTAATGGCCTTCTTTTAACTCCTTCCAATTTGCCACCTTTTTTTTGTTTTGATTTGGGTTTTTTGGTTTGGGTGTTTTTGGTTTTGGTTTTCTTTTCTTTTTGGGGGGGGGAGGGGGGGTTTGGGGAACTTAATGTACTTCCCAGTTAGGNTCAACAATATAATATTCAATAGTATTAACATATATTGTATATTGAGTATTATGTGTGTTATGTAACATATAATTATCTATAATATATTAATATCCTAATGTTGCTATATGGATATAAGCAGCTCTGGGAAAATGGACCTGGAGATCCTGGTGGACAGGAGGATGACCATGAGCCAACAATGTGCCCTTGTGGACAAAAATGTCAATAGCATCCTGGGATAGATTAAGAAGAGTGTGGCCAGTAGGTCGAGAGATGCTCTTCTCCCCCTCTACTCTGCACTGGTGAGGCCCCAGATGGAATACTGTGTCCAGTTCTGGGCACCCCAGTTCAAGAGGGACAAAGAGGTACTGGAGAGAGTCCAGCGCAGGGCCACCAAAATTATTAAAGGAGTGGAGCATCTCCCATCTATTATTGTTTTGAATTATTCTCCATGAAACAATTCCAAGGTGTGACATGTTTTAGAATTTGCTGAAGCTTAAACCTCACTGCAGCTGTGGACTGGACTGCCAGTGAATACACAGGGTAGGTGATGGTGAAGCAGAAGAGGGAAGGAGGCTGGTGAGTGTGACGACACCTTTACCTTGTGTTAGAGCGACCATTTTCAGGTGTTAGTGTCTGGGAGTCAATAGTTAAGCACCGTCATTTCAAGGGACAGACTGCTCACCCACCCCAGGGTTCTGGGGTCACTGCATCAGCTCACCATCACAGTGGAACTTCCCCTTGCCAAAGCCCTCTGCAAGGTCTTGTTGGCATACCCCTACTTTCTCTTTTTTTGTCCTGACCCTTAGGACAGCGTGCTCTCATATTTTAATTTTCAACTATTTTTTAGCACAGATGTAGATGTGACATATTTTCAGTTGACAAGGCTACACCCATGTCATGATGGCAGCAAACTGGATTCCTACCTGGATTTTACCTCATATGCCAAATAAATGATGGGCGTCTTCTGGCTGCTGTCTTTCAAAATGCCTCATGAAGGTGAGTCGTTGATTAGCATTTAACTCCAATATTGAGACCTTTTCCCTATGACCACAAGATCAGCATCTCTCTTTCTTAGTCTTCCATCCTACAAGGAGATAAATTCTGAATTGTTCCTTTCCTTGAATTTTTGTCTGACATATTCCTACTCAGCAGTAAAGATTCATAAGATCCCAAATATTAGAGAGATACTTACGTGCAGTGAATCAATGAAGCTTTGTATAGTGTAGAAAACCCTACTGTCTCCTACTTTTCTGCTGAAAAAAACCTCTATATAAATTGTGAACAAAAGAGATATCTAAGAAAGTGAAGGATATTGTTATTTTCCACAGGAAAAAATATCACTGCATATTTTTTCAGCATGTTTTTAATAATCACAGATACCTGGGTGTCCATTATGCAATGAATTAGTCCTCCAGTAACATTTTTTTAATAACATCTGTATGGCTTTGCAGAATCATGAAGGTAATGGACAGATTAAATGACCTATGACGATATACTCATTTTTACATTCCTCTCCTGGTAAATTATTGTTCTCTGACTGATGTTTTTCCAGTGTTTTTCTCAGTTTTGTTTAAAAGAATCAGACAATAAGAACTCTCATTGTTTTCTCAGGAGATTATTCCAGAGCCAAAATATTCCCCCTACCTAGATGTAATCAGTATTTTTTTCATAATGTTATTGTATTTTCATGCAGCTTATGTGGTTAATTTCACTCAAACTGTATTTTGTGGTGCTTACACTCTCAAAACCCTTACAGGTAGTTGTTGTAATTTATGTATATATGTATGATATGTTCCTCCAGCTATGGGTTGGTCTTAAGTGTTGGTCTTAAATGACTTCTGTATCAGAGAGTTCCTATGCCTGACTAATGTTATCTTGGATTTAATGAGCTGGTTCCAAAATAGTGATTTACTAATGTGGTTGCAGTAAAAATAAAATTTTCCTTGTTTTAGTTATTTTTTTAATGGCCTTCTTTTAACTCCTTCCAATTTGCCACCTTTTTTTTGTTTTGATTTGGGTTTTTTGGTTTGGGTGTTTTTGGTTTTGGTTTTCTTTTCTTTTTGGGGGGGGGAGGGGGGGTTTGGGGAACTTAATGTACTTCCCAGTTAGGTGGATGTTCTCAGGTACTTTGAGCTAAGAATATGCAGAATGAATCTTTCTTATCTCACAGATAAGCACCCTACTTTCTAAAATGCTCCAGCACACAGTCACATTCAGATTTTAACTCGTACAAAGTCACAGGTAAAATATAGAAGGCTTACTCATATTCATGCCAAAACTGAGATGACTTCTGTCTTTCATCAACAGATGTACTGTTTACTATGACCAACAAGCTACAAAAACCTTGCAGCTGACAGGACTTGGTTTACAATACAAAACAAATGCCTTTCTACTTGTTTAATTTGACTGCGAGAAAACAATCCTGTGAAAGCACATTCTTACAGAGCTAAAATGTGGCTACAAAGAAGATTCCTCTGTTCTTAAACCAAAGTCAGTGCCTCAGTAGCATTTCATTCCCCTGTGAATGGGAGGAATGTCTGAAAAACTCCAAGTTATTTTCTGCTGAAATTTCATTGAATCAAAATGCAGGGTTTATTTTAGAGCACTGTGTAAAAGAGTTGTCAGACTACAGCACTTATTAGTGCTGGATCTTACAAGTACCTAATGAGTACGGTATGAGAAAAGACCTCAGTTCATTTACATTTGAGATAGTACTTGAAGTAATTTCCATCTGGCTGTCTCTCAAGCATTTGATGTTGTCCCTTTCTGAACTACAGCTAAACAAAAAATAAGAAAGACTCTTTTCCACATTGCTTTTCACATTTCTCAGCTCAGTTTTTCTCTTTCAGGATCCACATAATTAATTAGCCTGGAAGTTAAAATGAAATATTTTTTAAACTTTTTTTTTATAAAGGGTGCATTTCAACGTGTTGTAACCTGGGTTGTGAAGTAGGTCGAAACCAGAGTCCTAACCAGTGTGCAGAGGCTCTCATGTAAGGATAGGAAAGGGACTTTTACAGTGCAGGTATCTCAACATAGGCACTATATATGGGTACTACATTTATCCATTCTATGCAAGTGCAGAGAAGATCCTAAAGACAAAAAAAGCATGGCTCAGGGAGAGCTTGTGCTGCATGATTCCATCTTTGTCACATGTCTTTCTTTCTACCTTCTTTGAGCCCATAGTTGGTAAACAAACTGTTCCCTTTCTTAGTAACACCATTCTTTAAGTATTTTAAGGTTGAGCTAAGAAAAATAATTGTTTACTGCAACTAACCTGTAAAATAACATGAAGGAAAGAAACTTTTGCTCAACAATGGGATCAGGTCAGGAGCTTATAAATTTGAAGTTTTCTTCATAAAAACATCTGAAGTTTCCTTCATGATTTTGTTCATAGGATTGTCACCAAAAACTACAGTGATTTTTGACTGGTTTAAAAAAAACAGTTGTGCAAATTAAAGCAAATAAGCCCAGATACCCATTATAGCAAGTGGAAAGAAATCAGCACTTACAGAAGGTAATTCCTCTCATTCTCCCTATAGTCACCTAACAGGAAATTATTTGAAGAGTTTTCTATGTCTTTCTACTTGTGTATAAGGGAAAAGCATTCACAGTCTTTTTTCCTGCATTTTTCCACACATATTCTTAGACCAACAGATACATCATAGGCCTTGAGAAGGGGTATTTTTGACAGAGAGTTAATAGGAGTAGGCAATGTGCAGTCAGAATATCTGTGTATAGAGGCCTAAGTGAAATAGGATTTACAAGGAGTCCTCAGCACTCCCCTGGACGCATTTCATTCAAAGAAATGTCAGCAACACTCAAGAAGCTGCAGGGCATTTCCAAAAGTCCTACTTTGATTCCACTTTTGTGATGACAAGATAAGGTATTTTTCATTCAAAAACTTCATCTTTCCCACATTGTTTTGTGTATGGTGAACAACAGTAAGAGGGTTTCTTACCTCAAACTTTTAGTCAGGTTTTAAGCTAGTTAATTTAAAGAAGTTAGTTATATACTATTGTTCCTCACTGAAAAGTAAAAAAACCACCAACCTTCTAAAGAACCCACTGAATGTTACCCTGATAAACCTTCAGAGAATGAAGAATTCAGACTTATATGCAATGCTAAAGTAGCATCACTTCAATATATTTTTATTTCCTTACTGAGATAATTTTTCTGTGACTTTTCTTATCTGATATTCCTGGAGGGCCCTTGGAATTCCTCACATTTTTTCCCTTTTGCTCTCAGCTGCTTTGGACTCCCCTTTCTGCTTCAATTTTTCATTGAAATGCTAAGTTGAGTGACAGACTTTAATAAGTTACATTTGTTGCTAAGGAGATATGCTTATTTAAACTAAATAAGAGGAGGTTACTTTAAAATCCAAATGGTCTATAAATGGTAGCTTTATGTGTTGGAGGGGGACAATAGTTTTACAGGAGTGGTCATTAGCATATTTCTCATGTGTTATGTTGGAAAGAAACAATAACTTTAATTTTTTTTTCTGCCCAGCATTGTTCCAGCCTTGTGAGTCTACCATGCTAATTAAATATTTTTCATAATTTTGCAGTTAGTTGGCAGTGCCTGGCAAAAACTTTGATTTAAATCCTCTTGGAGTCAATGTTGCATTATTATAAGAAGACCTATGCTTTTAACATGCTTATTTTGGCATTTTGCAGGCCTACTTCTGGTAATGATAATAATTAGAAAAAAAAAGTTGCTAACTTTACTTTGAAAAAAAAAAAAGTCAGTGAATCATTTCTAAAGTACCTAGTCTGATTAGTTCTTGTCTGAATTACCTCTCTAGCAAGGGAGTAAAAGATGGAAGACATAAAACATAAAATATAGGAATAAGAATATATGATTTGGTCACTGCAGTAAGATTAAGGCATTAAAGGAAGTTTTACATATCAACAGCAGAATCCATTAGGATATAAATGTATTCCAATTTGAGTTATTAAGTACCTTCTAAAAAAAAAAAAGATAGAAACATGGAATAATAGAATCATATAGGTTGGAAAAGGCTTTGCAGATAGAGTCCAACCATTAATCGGCCAATGTTAGGGGGCAAAGATTGTTACAACAGATATTAAAACAAGTATAAAAAGTAATGTAGTCATTCAGTATGTAGATGCACAGTTATGGATACGTCCTGTAGAGATTAATTAATATACCAAATTCCAGAGAGTTCTGAACTGTCCCACAGGTTTTCTTCCCAAAGTGGAAACATGCATTTCAGAATTGTGTCTCTGATAAAATCTTGGTTCAATTTCTGTAGGTGAAAGTCTTATAAATCCTTGAAGACCTTTCCATAAGAAGAAGATAAAAAAAAGATATAATTTTGAAGTGAGTGAAAATTAAATTACATTTTAACTACAATAAGTGAAAAAATAACTTTCTATGTCAGTTAAATAAGCTTTATCAGGAAAGGAAGTGAAGTTTTGTTTTGTTGTGGTAGTAGTGATAAGGAAGATCATTACAGGCATCTTATACTGCAATTGTTTGTCTTTGACCTTGTCTTTTTCCTGAACAGCATGATTTGTCCAGTCTGGACAAAAAATTGATTGCAGCAAGATAGGAGAGAGAATGAAACTTTTCCAGTCTGAGTGTAACTAAATAATAATTGGTGCTTTTGAACAAATCCAGCAGATCATATTAGGTTAGATGAACATTTAGGATAGCAAAACTTAGGTGGCACATTAAAATTTTGTTCTTACTATGCCAAAAATGTCAGCCAACATAAAGCTGGGGTCACAAACTACATATTCTTGCTTGAGTGTGGTCTTCTGAGTCTGTTGCCACCTTTCCAGTTTGCAAAGCCGGTGGATGGATGCCTTGCATTTGGACCAAGTGTAGGTGAGAGGGGCACCTCACTTCAGCAGCTGGAGCATGGAGCTGGCACTTACACCACCTCTGTCACCGCTGGTGCCCATTACTGCATTATTTCAGCAAAACAGGATATTGTCCATGAGAAAAGTGAAGTGCCCTTTCCTTTAGCTAAGCTTCACAACAGTCATTTAGCATTAGGATTTTTAATCCTGAAATCTAGGAAATGGGAGTGGAGATGAGGGAAATGATCCTGGTTTCCCATATCCTGACAACTGCTGGAGGGAACAGCTTGCTCAGAAAAAGACAGGGGTAAAGAGTGCATCTACACTTATGGCAAATTACATTAACTGTTTTGCAGTAAATTTGAAATGTTGTCAAGATCTAGTAAAACGAGCATAGATAGCAAAAAAGGATTTTACCTTTATAATGTTGAATTCAAGGCACCTCTGGGAAGAAGGCATCCAGGTAATATAGTTACCTGGATCTGTAGATTCTCCTCAGACATTGCCTTGTTTACTTTTTTATTTGAAAAAAAAATGCAGAAATTATTACAGTGATAGTCCACATCCAATGTAAATGTAAATTAGAATCAACTAGGTTCCTACTGAGACAAAAATTGACTAGTGTTTGTTCATGAAAGAAAATGAGCTCTGATTTATAGTGGATGTTTCAAATACATCAGTAAAGTATTTAAACATGTTTTAATGTTTTCCTGATTTAGAGTTCTTGTCCAGCATATCTTACTGTTGTTGACTTCACTATACTTTCTAGTGGTTTATGAGAGTAATGAAAAATGTGTTTAACTTTTTCTAAGATGATGAGTGAGAGGTAAAATGAAACTGATGCCACTCCTGTGGCTTGTCTCACTTCTGTATTTTTTCCCTAACAAAGAAGACATCAGTGGAAAATTCAAGAGGTATTTCCTCTTGCTGTTTATTTCTTCTTAAAACTTTTAAACTGAAGAAAATGTAGAGTTTCAATCTATCTAATTATCTCTTTATGCCTATACATACCTGTTTTACTCTTTCTCTTCATATATAGAATTATATTTTCAAAATACAGAGAAAAAAACCCTCACATATTATTTTATTTTATGACACAATAACATGCCTGTCCATGACATTAGTCTAATTTGATTTCCAGTGAACATAGAAAAATATTCCACTTTGAATAAAATCAAGGTTTTACCCTCCTACATCACAACCCACCAGCCCAGAGCGAGCCTAAAATAATAACATACCAATTCAGTAATACAGTCTCAAGGTCAACAGATTCAAGTTCTGCTGGACCAAATGCAAATCTGATCTTAAAAGCCCCATACTGAAACAGTACTCCTCTGTTTAAAATTCTGAGTTGTTCATTCGAGTATCAAAGAAGATCTTAGTGTTGTGGTTACAGGCAAAAAGGTGAGATTTCAGATAGTCAGTGGNGTAGAGATTAATTAATATACCAAATTCCAGAGAGTTCTGAACTGTCCCACAGGTTTTCTTCCCAAAGTGGAAACATGCATTTCAGAATTGTGTCTCTGATAAAATCTTGGTTCAATTTCTGTAGGTGAAAGTCTTATAAATCCTTGAAGACCTTTCCATAAGAAGAAGATAAAAAAAAGATATAATTTTGAAGTGAGTGAAAATTAAATTACATTTTAACTACAATAAGTGAAAAAATAACTTTCTATGTCAGTTAAATAAGCTTTATCAGGAAAGGAAGTGAAGTTTTGTTTTGTTGTGGTAGTAGTGATAAGGAAGATCATTACAGGCATCTTATACTGCAATTGTTTGTCTTTGACCTTGTCTTTTTCCTGAACAGCATGATTTGTCCAGTCTGGACAAAAAATTGATTGCAGCAAGATAGGAGAGAGAATGAAACTTTTCCAGTCTGAGTGTAACTAAATAATAATTGGTGCTTTTGAACAAATCCAGCAGATCATATTAGGTTAGATGAACATTTAGGATAGCAAAACTTAGGTGGCACATTAAAATTTTGTTCTTACTATGCCAAAAATGTCAGCCAACATAAAGCTGGGGTCACAAACTACATATTCTTGCTTGAGTGTGGTCTTCTGAGTCTGTTGCCACCTTTCCAGTTTGCAAAGCCGGTGGATGGATGCCTTGCATTTGGACCAAGTGTAGGTGAGAGGGGCACCTCACTTCAGCAGCTGGAGCATGGAGCTGGCACTTACACCACCTCTGTCACCGCTGGTGCCCATTACTGCATTATTTCAGCAAAACAGGATATTGTCCATGAGAAAAGTGAAGTGCCCTTTCCTTTAGCTAAGCTTCACAACAGTCATTTAGCATTAGGATTTTTAATCCTGAAATCTAGGAAATGGGAGTGGAGATGAGGGAAATGATCCTGGTTTCCCATATCCTGACAACTGCTGGAGGGAACAGCTTGCTCAGAAAAAGACAGGGGTAAAGAGTGCATCTACACTTATGGCAAATTACATTAACTGTTTTGCAGTAAATTTGAAATGTTGTCAAGATCTAGTAAAACGAGCATAGATAGCAAAAAAGGATTTTACCTTTATAATGTTGAATTCAAGGCACCTCTGGGAAGAAGGCATCCAGGTAATATAGTTACCTGGATCTGTAGATTCTCCTCAGACATTGCCTTGTTTACTTTTTTATTTGAAAAAAAAATGCAGAAATTATTACAGTGATAGTCCACATCCAATGTAAATGTAAATTAGAATCAACTAGGTTCCTACTGAGACAAAAATTGACTAGTGTTTGTTCATGAAAGAAAATGAGCTCTGATTTATAGTGGATGTTTCAAATACATCAGTAAAGTATTTAAACATGTTTTAATGTTTTCCTGATTTAGAGTTCTTGTCCAGCATATCTTACTGTTGTTGACTTCACTATACTTTCTAGTGGTTTATGAGAGTAATGAAAAATGTGTTTAACTTTTTCTAAGATGATGAGTGAGAGGTAAAATGAAACTGATGCCACTCCTGTGGCTTGTCTCACTTCTGTATTTTTTCCCTAACAAAGAAGACATCAGTGGAAAATTCAAGAGGTATTTCCTCTTGCTGTTTATTTCTTCTTAAAACTTTTAAACTGAAGAAAATGTAGAGTTTCAATCTATCTAATTATCTCTTTATGCCTATACATACCTGTTTTACTCTTTCTCTTCATATATAGAATTATATTTTCAAAATACAGAGAAAAAAACCCTCACATATTATTTTATTTTATGACACAATAACATGCCTGTCCATGACATTAGTCTAATTTGATTTCCAGTGAACATAGAAAAATATTCCACTTTGAATAAAATCAAGGTTTTACCCTCCTACATCACAACCCACCAGCCCAGAGCGAGCCTAAAATAATAACATACCAATTCAGTAATACAGTCTCAAGGTCAACAGATTCAAGTTCTGCTGGACCAAATGCAAATCTGATCTTAAAAGCCCCATACTGAAACAGTACTCCTCTGTTTAAAATTCTGAGTTGTTCATTCGAGTATCAAAGAAGATCTTAGTGTTGTGGTTACAGGCAAAAAGGTGAGATTTCAGATAGTCAGTGGTACTCTAGTTATCTTAGTGGAAAATACAATATGTGCAGAACCATTATTCTGTGCTACCAGATGTGTTGAGTCTATTGACTTCATTTAGATAATTCCTGATGTATTCTGGGAAGGTCAGTACAGACCTCAGAAACTCACAGGGGTAGAAATTTTGTAGCATTCTTTTCCAATGCCACAATAAATATTGTACAGGTGTCTCTCGGCTAGATATATGTGCCTAGAGTACACCACATAAAATATTTAAGGTCTGCTTTTCCTTCTGTCTCTCTCTCTCTACACACAGCTATGTAAAGATGAACCTGCCAAACATGTTTGTGGAGAGCATTTTTCAACTGCAGCTGATATTTTCCTGTGTTATTCAGCCCCCTTCCATTAACATTGGTATACAGAGATGGCTATACTAATACTTACTCTGTAGAGGCTTTTCTTTTCATTTTGCTTTCAGTTGCTAAATTTGGGACTAAAAGCTTTTGAAGGTCCAGCCATAAGTGGAATTTAGGTGCTGAATCAGGCTTTAAGCATACTCAAAAATGGGAATGAGTGTGGGTATGCCTAAACAATTTTGCTTGAGTGCCAAAATGGGCAGGACTCCTCTGAAGAGAGAATTTGAGAGCTGACCACAGCTAGATTAGTTTCAGGCCTGTCACTGACACCCTTCATGTGAGTGCCAGTATATCTTTGCTAAATTCAGTGCAGAAAAGCCATATAAATATACAGCTCATATTTCAGCTCTTCCCTCAGACCCAGGGGAAGCCTGGAGATTTATTTATCTGCAATGCTGACATTCCTTTTTCTTTCTTATGATGAGATCAGGAGAGAATTGCCACCCACTCTGAATCATAACATCATAAACCTCAAAACTGTGACACGGAAATGAACAGCAGGGTTTACTTTCCCATGGAGAAAGCGAAGGGTAGGTTGTCAGAGGAACTGTTGTGACTTTGACTCTTCTAATCTTTTTATGTGATTGGATGAAAGCAGTGTCCACACTGCGTCCTTACTTCCATTAAAAACAGTGTCTGAAGGTGTTAATGGTACTTCCCTGCAAAAAGGCATTAACTGGTGGTAGGGCATGGTTCTGCTTGGCTACAGCTCTGGTAGAGCTCCTAAAGGCAGCTTGTTTAATGTAAGTTCTGATTCCTCATCCTTGTGAGTACATTTACAGTACATGGATTTGAATACCCCTAAAAATCACATTTTCTGTGAGGTGGTGTGAGTACCTAGGGACTGGAATAGAATCTCTTTGAGGGTAATAAAACCACAAGAAGAAAGCTTCTCAAGGACTGCTCAGGAGGTGTGTTGAGGTGTCCTGGAAGAGTCTGGACAGCTACAATGCAATGATATTTTTGCAGGATAGGTTTTGCATACTGCATACAGCTATTCTATAAACACTGGAAGATATATAAACATTTCTCTGTGTAATTTTGATTAAATGATGTGTTATATAGACTGATGTCTTGTAAAAATGGTACCTGCCAGATAAAACATATATAGAATTTCTAAGGGGAGCCACATAGCAAAGCCATAAGTTAACTTCTAACTTTATGCGCAAGTAGTCTGGTTTTGAATGGTATTTTTGGGAAATCATTAACCTCCTTTGCCTAAGTCAGGCAAAATACTCCACAAATATGACTCTTCTGAAGCACTCAAAAAAAAAAGGAAAGTTTCCATAGTGTTTTATATGTCATAACTTTGACCAAAGTAAGTCAGCTGTCATTGCAGTTCACCACCTTGACAGCATGATGGGAGAAGACTACACTGAGGCTTCTAAAATTCTGCTTGTTATGGAACCCACTAAAACAAAGAGACCACTGAGACAAAGTAACCCCTTAGGTTGATTTTGGTAGCAAAATTGTAGAAACACAGTGCTGCAAATCTCAGTTTAGCTATCATCCAACCCTGGCATAAACTAAATTCCATATCGCAGAATCACAGAATCATAGAAATTAGGGGCTGGAAGGGACCTAGAAGATCATCTAGTCCAACCCCCCTGCCTGAGCAGGATCACTTAGACCAAGTCTCTCAGGAACAGATCCAGGCGGGTCTTAAGTGTCTTCAGAGATGAAGACTCCACAACCCCCCTGGGCATCCTGTTCCAGAGCTCTGGCACCCTCACTGAGAAAAAGTGCTTTCTT
>VYZU01007886.1:0-22797 GCA_013401355.1 Ceyx cyanopectus
TTAACTCAATTTGTCCCAGCGAAATGGACACAAAGAAGAATGCAAACATTTTGTTTCAGTTTTAGTTTCTGAAATTCATCATCTTCAGGTATTTGAAAGATAAAGAAATAAAAATATATCATGGTAAAAGGAGTCATCCAGATTACATTGCCATGCCTTCCGATGCATTAAGATTCACATAAGTTAAGATCTTTACTTTTAAGCATTTGAAGTCTTTTTGAATGCAAAGGGATTTCAAGAAGCTTAAGTGGAAACTGGAAATTTGAAAAAAAAAAAACAAAAACCAGAATGTTTAGCTTTTTATTTGGTTGTATAAAGCAGGGGGAGGTACACATTCTATTCAGNAACAACAAAAGGGATTTTCAACTAAAAATATATCTCTTCATTGTCTCAACCCTCACTGCAAGAAAAATGGATCCATTAATTCATAATACTTTTAGCTTACTCATTTGATACACTAAGCCTAACAGTTTGGTTCTCTTCAATTTCCACCACCCACAACACAGAATCACAGAATCATCTGGGTTGGAAAAGCCTTTCAAGATCATTCAGTCCAACCATGAACTGATTCAACCACTTCCCTGGGCAGCCTGTTTCCATGCTTTACAACCCTCTTGGTGAAGAAATTCTTCCTAATGTCCAATCTAATCCTCCCCTGGTGCAACTGGAGGCCATGTATATATATATATATATAAATACACATACACACACACACAACCTGTTTCAAATGCACATATCCCTTCAGGCCAGCTCCTCACAGTCTAGTTTCATCCTGCCTCACCCCAATCCTTGTTCTTCAGCAGAGGTCTAGGAAGAATATGGGAAGAAAATACACTGCATTGCTTTGTAGGAGCATATACTTACTGCTATCTCTAGCTGTGCTAGACATAGCTAACAGCTACAACAGCAAGTAAAATTAACCCAGTAAGAGTTCATGGGTTGACAGAATGCACAAAATTAACCTATGAAAAATCAAGTATATGACATAACTGTACTAAAAGAAGCAGACTGAAATCCACACCTGTTAGAACAGAGCCTTTGAAACAGTTTGAGAACAATTTTTTTTTTAGTTATGAAAAAAAAAAGATACTTATTAGAAAGCTAGAAATAATAAAATGGAAGTTCAAACTCCAGGACAGGAGTTGCATATAAACAAACTATGGTCTTCCAGGTGGAGATGGAGCAAGCAAACAGCTTCTGATTTCCCTAAGTAATGGCCATACCCAACAAGTAGCCTCTTGAAAGATATACCTGCTAAATGCAGAACTGATGGGGTAGTACCCACAGGCTGTTCCAGCCAACTAGGCATGATGCCGCTGGGAGTAAATAATGGCCGAGTTCTACTCACCCTTTCCTCCCTGCAGTTCTCTTCTTTATGAGGCCATTAACTTGCTTGAAAACTGAACTAAGTCATTATCCTACATGATTCTGCTGCCCTGTCAAATATCATTATGATCCTGCCTATTGAGCTTAACAACTATTAGAAGGCAGATACAGGATAGCTCAATCACTGCAAGAAATAGGTTACACATACACAAGACAGTGTCTTGGCAAATCTCACCCTTTCTTCTCAAGTCAGGACTGAGAGCAGCAATAGTTTTATTAGGTTACAGGGATTTATTTTTTTTTCCCCCCTCATGAAGTTTACCTCAATTGTTCTGGACAGATGGAAATACATGAAAAAACCCAAACCCCCAAACAAACAAATAAATAAAATAAAAAAGGGAAGAGAGAGCAAGGACACATACAAAAAAAATATTAATCTTGAAGTCAGCTTATAGGAAAATTGGCATATGTTTTAAATTTTTCATAGCATATGCAAAGATGAATTTCAGAATTTTTTGAAGCCATTTTAACTCAAATTTCTAGCCTATCAAACTGCAATCTAAGAGAAGGCATACATTTTCAAGCAGTTATTTACTTCTTGGAATGCAAATTCATAGGAAGACTTCATTCCCCCCCTCCCTCTAAAAACATGAAGGCTTTTCAAAAGCTGATTTACCTTCCCATTTATACAAGGTAATGCAGTATATTTGCATAAAACAGTCAAAACTTTTTTTTTTGGTAATCTAATAGGTATCTAACTATGTAACCCCTGCCATTTTAAAAGACAGTCCCCTTGTTAGGAAACCCTTCAAAGTGACACTTCCAGTAACTCAGCATCTCTTCCTGGCTAAGTAGCTGTATTATGAATATGCAGATTTCACAGAGCTGATTGGCTCAGATAGATCCCATTCTTCAAGAACATCACCTTCCATAACAACATCTGTATTAACAAGCAGCAGGCTCTCATCCAAACTTGTATTAAAAATTCAACTGCAAAGCTCACAATACAGCTCACACCAAATAGAATTACCTTTCCCCAAGCTTTGTGAAGGTACAGGTGATGGATGACTATTTTCCTAGTGGCACTGTGACCTCTATACCTAGGATTTTCTTGCAGCACATCTTTAAAAATATCTTTGGGGAGGACAGGAGTGGAGAATTCATGCCATTCACATTATCACAGAAAATAAGTTCAATAGCATAACAATAGCACCATCCAGTGGCAATCTTTTTAAAAAAAATGTATCACATCACTTAGAGTAATCCTGATGGGCAACTGTAAAATATTTCCACATCTAGTCAGTTTTTTGAGCAACTTACATCCAAAGAATGCAAGATTCTTGGTGGGAAATGCAGTAGAGGCAAAGAGCCTGTACATAAAAGTAACTGTGCAAAAATAAATCCCAAACTTCCCACAAAATTCTGTGACTTGTAATATTTACATGATCTGTAATTCAAGTTTATTCCAATGCTGAAATCCTACTCATATATTCACTGAAGGTCAAAAACGGTGTTTTTCAGAACTATTTGTTCCTTATTGCTTTTTAGGTAGAATATGATTCAGTGTCTTCTCAGCATATATACTTCTCACTATATATGCCCCACACAAATACCCCAAACAACTCTTCTCTGTGTATTTTAGGGCTACTCATTGCTCCCTCACTTTTTTCTTCTAATTCAGTAAAGTTTGTCCCTTGTATTCATTTGGTTGATACCTTTTTCCCTCAGGAAAGATAGTATTTTGTATTTTCAGGTACCAGATGGTGACCTCTACTCATGATAAACAGCCATGGCAGAGCCAAAAGAAACCATGGAAGAAAAAGGGAAAACAGGCTGCAGCAGAGTAATTGCCATAATAACCAATATGACAGAAAGAGAGAAAGAACAAACTCTAAGATGTTTACAAGGTGGTTTTCTCAGAGCGGAGACAATAAGTAGAGTCACACGGTTTAATAGTTCAGTGTCCAGTCCTTGACACTGGCACATCCTTCCAGCTTAGGAAAGATTCCTATCAACTGTATCAACAACTAAGATGGGTATTTGGAGAACTATGATGGCACCATTTTTCTCTTCATTATGAAGTGGGATGTTCACACACTGGGAGGTTTAAAGAAAGGCAATGCTTCAAAACACTCCCATAGCTACTGCTGGGATTACAACCCAAAACTGTTGGGGTTTTTTTGAGAAACCTGTGCAAGTCTGTGCCACCAAAAAGGAGAGGTAAACTTCTTCCATGTCACATATAGACATGCTCCACTGTTGCCGAATGCTAGAAACATTAGCTGAAGAGATCATCTATTTTAGAAGTTAAAGGAGTTCAGAAATTAGAATAGCCCATCTCAGCTTTCACCAAATCTGTAAGGTAACATCACCACAGTTTAAAAGCACAGTCTTAACTACTGTGGTTTTTTGGTATTGTTAAAATAGTCACTCTCAAATTAAAGCACTCCATACATTTTTTGCACTAATACTGAATTTCCAATAATACTTTTTTCAGTACACTGGAAGACTGTGATTCTGTTTTCCTATATTTGCTAGTCCAATACAAGACCTGCAAACATCCTGCTGATGTAACTCTAGGACTAGAAGGATATAAGAATGTCTGCATATATTCAGTTTTAAGCAAATATTAGAAAGCAATAACTGAAATTAAGTAGCAGTCTTGTATTCTCACTATCTATAGCTCTATTGTTACTACTCCCACAATCAGAGGCAGATACATCAGAGACAAAAACAGACCAGGATACGTGCACTGGGGGGGCAGGGTGTTTAACTGGCACAGGGAGTTTAATCTCCACCCCCCCACACACACACTTCTGCACCAGTTTGAATAATGTATATTGGTTTCAGCTGTTCAGCAGAGACACTGGCATCTGCAGCTGCAACTGCACCAGCTGACTCGTGTGACCAGAAGGTACCACTGAAGCCCTTGCAGCAGCTGCACTCCATCTGTGATCACTGGTCTGGGGACAGAAGCTGCACTGTGTGTCAGCTGCTGTTTCCACTTCTTGTGAAGCAAGGTCATCTGATCATACAGTCAGTTCACTATCAGGACTGGAGACCCCCTTCAGAACAAGCAGATGGCTGGGTGGTTAAGGAAGGCAGCTTCTGAATTTGCAGCAAGTTTCCCATGCAATTTGGAGCCAGCTACATTCCCCATTTGCTTTGGTCACAAATCCATAAAACTGCAATCCTATCCAACAGAAAGCTTCAAGAACAAGTCTGAAGACTCAACTCAACTCATGTCAAGAACATGTCTGACACACCCATATACAATGATTACTCAACTATATAAATATGTAGATGGGAAGATCAGATATTTCATGGCAAGTCTTCAATGGTATTCATGATCATTATGAAAGTAACTCAGCTTTACCCTATAGCACAAGCTGATCTCAGTGAAAACGTAAAGCCACTATCTATACCGGACATACACCCTTCAACTGCTAAGCAGAGGCTACTAGATGTCTCTGATTAAATCAGCCAACTTTTATTAGTGTGATGGAAGAAATCACTTCAATGGCTGAAATCCCAGTATTCTCCTCACACTGCCTCCTCTGCAGCTTTGCCTGTGGGGGTGCAGACACAGAGAGCCTTCCCCTGGCAAATATATGTGCACACTCTCTTCACCACCTTGTCCTGCCAATCCTGCCCTGTTCTGATTCACCAGTTCAAAACCACTGCCTTTGCTTCCATCCCCTCCCTATACATTTTGTGAACTAAACCACTCTCCACTGTCAGGGAGTCATGTTTCTTAATTAATCTGAGTGTTAAACTAATTTTTAGTCCTAAGGCATATCAGCAAGCATCTCCAAAGTGACAGGAAAATTAAAATTTAAAAGATAAATATTTATGATTCAAATACAACTTCTCAGAAGACTTACTGTAAGCTTTGAGTCTACTGTATTTTATGTTGAATTCCATAGTACATACGGCAAGGCCACAACTGGAAGACTGCATTTCATTTTTGACACCACACTCTATGAAGCATCTATACAACTGGAGGGAGTCCAGAGGAAATCAGTGAAATTTGGAAGAACTTGGGATGATGTGAGATGCAGGAAGAGATGTCTCCTGCATTCCCCTGTATCCTGCATTCTCCAGTCTACAGATAAGGAGAAAAAGACAAACTCGAGAACATGAAAATAAAATCAGCAGGAAGGGAATAATCTATTCACTGTGCCAGTGGAGAAAGGGACAGCAAACAGAACTCAGTTGTATTCAGAACAGATGAAAACCTAGATTCAGTGTGTGGGGAGGGGAACTTCTCCACATGGGAATGAAGCAGCAAAGCAATACAGATCATGTAGTAAGATTGCACTGTCTCCAAATGACATCTTACTATTTCCAATGACCTTTAGAGGAGGCTAGACAAATATCTGCCAGGAATGACAAAGATGCATCTCTAGCTGGATCAGAGGAATGAAACTAAATGATCTCTTGAGGTCTCTTTCTAAAATTCTATGAAAGGAAAGGCAATTAATGGACAGCTACTAAATTATTTTCACACAAGCCATTTAATCTGCTCTGATAGATGATCATCTCCTTTCAAATGGCAGAACCCACTATACTGAGCCCTAATTGGTACTCTTGGGGTTAAGCTTAACAGAGAAAGAAATGAACACAAGACAGAGACTTATCTATTCTTTCAGCTGCTGATAAACTATACATCTTACATATTTTTTTTAGTTGGGTCACTTACCCTGTAAATGAGCATAAATTAGTGAAGGGAGGAACACTGCCTTAGCAGCTTTGGAAATGGAGTATCTGATGTGTTTGTGCCTTTTTTTACTACAGTGGAACAAGCGAGAATCTTGCAATTTGGTTCTAAACAGTCTCATTTGAAAACATCTTAAATGAGACAACTGGAGTCCCAGCAGAAGACAAATACATAGCTTGTTATTCACTGAAATACACACAAATGCCTGAGAACAGGACTAAATATCAACATAGCTCATTACATGTTTATTTAGGAAAGAAGGTACCATTATATCCTGACAATGTCTCTTAAGGAATTATGAAGAAACAATAAATTAGTGAATTTAAATAGAGAACACAGGTGCCATCAAGCAGTAAGTTCTGTTTTTACAATTCTAAGAGTTCACAAAAGCCTGAAGGTATTCAAAACTCAAATTAAAGATGTCTGCATTTTAAAATTAGTTATAGCACATCTTCTATTAATAGTTTTTCATTAAAATATGAAAATATTGAAAGCTTAAGCTCTCCATATACTCTTAGGACTACAAAAAAAAAAAAGTATAAACTAAATAACAAATAATTTTATTTTATTTTGCACTGCCCAGCTTGCAGATAATTAGCAAGCAACATACTTAGATGATTTTAAAGCACCTCAACCACATGATGCCCTATATTAAAAATAAATAAATAAATAAATCCAAACCCACAAAACTGAGTTTAGAGAAGAGAATTAAACTATCCTCCTGGGAATTGCAAAAGTAACTCATTAACATAATCTGAATACCTAACACATTTGTGGTCCGTATTAAAAAAAAATAAAGGCAACCAATGAAACAAAAAAACCCTAAATTAAACCCAATTTGCCTGCATCTTAAGCTCAAACTGTGCATGCATGTGATCTACAACAAAGTACACATTTCTTATTCTCATTGTTTTTAAATAGTCTCTGTGCAAGTAGTAAGCCTCCTCATCTCAAGCTTCAGAGAGTTTAAACAAAAAGACAACAGTGCCCTGCCAAGTGCTTTGAAGTGATGAAAAGCTTTAGACATTTTACACCTTTTACTGAAGTCTTCAATTAGTTCCCCTAAAGCCAGATACTACTGAAAGCACCACCTTGTGGCAAAACCCCTATTGACTGCATGGCCCTTTTCTGGGCATTTCAAATACTGCCACAATTTCTACAGCTTTAATGTGTATTTCATTGAAGTTTGAATTTAAAATTTGCAGAATTTAAAAATTCTCTGCAAGAGATTTTTTTTTCCTGAAGATTCTCCTCCACACATACTAGATTTATTAATGAAATTAATTTCATACAATGCTCAAGCAGGTATTAACTACTTTTTTCTGCATCTAGTGCTGTTTCCAAAGGACATTGAGTAAAACACAACGTGCAAGAAGTACAGTAAAAGAACAAACTTTCATTTTAATTCTCAGAATACTTCAAGCTGCAAGAGATGCATCATTTAATTACACTGACAGCTCCAAATCATCCTCCAGCAATATCTTTATTTACATTGTCTTTTTAACAGACACTAAGACAGATGGTCTATCTTCCAAGTCAGTAGAATGACCTAGTCTTAATTCTTTTCTAATAACTAAGTCTTAGAACATCTCAAAGTTTAGTGCTACATAACACAAAAATATGCTCCTGCATAAATTTTCAGAGTGTAAGAAATCATTATGAAAGATCACTTTCAGTCAGTAACCAATACTGAGAGCTCCTGAAAACTCTTCCATTTGAGCTGGAATTAGTCTAGAATATTCTGAATTATCTTTTCCCTGACCGATCTTTTTTGATATCTCTGCTGTACCACTTACTATATGCTAGTGATAATCAAAGTAGATGACATGTACTTGAAACTATCTTTTGAAGGTAAGAAAAATTAATATAATCAAATAGACCCTATAGAACCACATAAAGTTTTCCTTTAATATATGGTATACATAAAATAATATAAAGAGAGGCAGGAGGCTTAATTACAATCCTGTACTGATACATAAGCAAAGTTTTAAATAATGACACAGTATGTTTTCCACCCTAAGTAGCCTGTAGATTATTTATTTTATGTAATAGCAGAATGAAAAAATGAAATTATACACTATAATTCAAGCTTACAATCTTTGATTTTACATTTAAGCAGATGTAAAGACTGCCTCCATCAAACAAGGAACAAGTACATGTGATATAATTTACATGACTTTTTTTTGTACATTTTACAGAAGATCATCTATTGTCAATAACTTCAAGAGATTATGTGTAACACTAATCTGCATTGGTGCTGTATTTAAAAGAATTGAGGGGCATGGTGGTTTGCTAACTGTAAATCATTCTTCTTGTACATGTGAGTTAAGCCTTTATGTGTTCACCACAGATGTGAGAACACAATTGTAGAGAAGTCAACCTGCAGTTTCTAGAAATTTCTACAGAGGGAGCCAGCAACTCAAGAAACAGGATTTACAACAAGCATTACAGATCAGAGCAACATTCTTCCCAGCCATCGATCTCTTCATACATTTACATATTTTTCAATATCCACAGCACATCAGCCAGATCCTTACTCTGCATTTAAAGTTAATGTAGTTTATGTAATTACACATTACACTTGATTACACATCATAGAACAACCAGTGACAATATAAAATTGAATTTAACTCTGCTTCAGGAGAACCTGGCAATTTAAGAGACCAATCATACAAAATTACTGTTTATTCATTACAAATAGTATTGTAGAAGTTTCAACTTGTAGCAATTCTAAAAATATTAAATTTCGTAACAACTTAGATCAATGGACATTTTTATTGAAGTTTTCATACAAACCTTTATACTAGGAAGCAGGCCACTGACAGCTTGAGCTAAAACAAAAATGAGGCAGTCTAAAAGTTGTGTACAGATGAGAGTTGTTGAGCTTTTTCATAATGCTGGGCACCTTGTTATTGCCATAACTGTTTTCCACATTACTTCACAGCCAAATCACATTTCATAGTCTCTACTAATCCACTCACGCAATTAGAAGTGAGGTATACTAACTCAACAGCTTTGACAGATATCTCTGACAGGTTCATGCATCACCTCAACCACACAAATCATTTGTGTTGTTAGCATTTGCCGAGTAGGCTGACTAAAAGATTTTTAGTGTTTCCGATATTTTAGTATCTCTTCCCTAAAAAGCAATTTCTCTTGTTTAGGCTCTGAGATGGATTTTAAAAATAAAGGTATTTTAGAGGCCAACAGGACATCTAATTCTAAAAGCATCAGAGAGATTTGTTACCAGCATTTCTGAAGATAAACTGCACCCTCTAGTGGCAGAAAATACCGCAGCTCCCTCGTTTCCAGCACTGCAGCACCCCTTTTCTGTCCCCACTACTCGTCTGTCTCACTGCATCTTGAGCCATCAGTGAGGCACTGGCATAATCAATGAGTTTGGGAGTGAGTTCTTTAGAGTTTGCATTTAAGTACTTTTGTAGATAACGATTTACACGTGGTAACACCAGCACAACTCCTCAAAATACAAGGAAACTGCACTACAGCATTCCCATGAAGAGCTTCAATTCCTTTTTGCATCTTCTAGCTTTCTAACATACCCAGACTACTTCTAAACCCCTATTATAGGTAATATAGGTTTCTCTACTCTTTTCTAAGCATCACACAGGACTCCTGTAATCCCTCAACAGCTCTATTATGTCTCCAAGATTCACTCTTTCAAGACCCCCTTAAATAAATCTTGGCTAAACAAAAACCAGAACACACACCAAAAAAATCCTCAGATGTTAAAGATACTTCAAAACTTAATCAGTCACCCAAATAACTGTCCTCAACCTTAAGAGTCCCCCTCTCTCTTGACCAGCTTCACTATGAAAAGATATTTTATAGCTAAGAATTAAATACCTACATAAATTCCTCTCTGCAGCAGAGCACTATCTGCTCTCCCTTCTGACTGCAAATATCAAGCATCTGATAAAAGAGAAATGAGTTTATATTTATCATCATCTTCTTTCTCACCTCATGGCCTTTATCTCCATAAAAAGACAGATTAAGAAAGCAGAGGTGGCTGTGGGGCATAAAATACCTGCCATATTTCCTACTTTCTCCTTCAACTTTAAAAAAAAAAATGTTTAAGTGTTTTGAATGCAACATTAAGGCCTCACCAATCTCATCATGTCTAAATTTCACCAGTAGTCTTGCAGGATGGAATTCTATTTCTTTTTTTTCCTCTCCTCAAAGTTACAGGGCATTACATGGGTTGGAGGAGGCAGGAAACATCTCCAGGACATCTCTTCAGCCACAAAGGCATGCCTTACCTTGCAAACACCTGTACAAACTGAAGATACTACTGTTCCCCCAACTTCATTGCTCTCACTGCAAAATGACGAGCTCACCAGTTAAACAAATGATTGTTCATCTGTTCCACTACAATGCCGGCACACTTGGTTCAATCATCAGTTAAGATGGTTTGAACTGATCTGCTAATTTTATGTAGAAGAAGGCTAATAAGTGTCCACACATTCCATTTCTAGCTGACCTAAAGGACAATAACCTCCACTTTGTGTGCAGTCAGGAGTTGATTGGGACATGAGAAGTAGATATTGCCATCTGAACTCAAAAAATAATGTATTTATGCACCAATTGACAGCTTCAGTGCTAACAAAGTCTTTTAAGATTAAAACAAAACTATATACTAACAAAAAAAACCAAAACCCACAAACAAAAAATACACAAATTTACAAGGCTGACACGAAGTGAATGAGAAGCAGGGAAGAAAGGAGAGGAAAAAAAAAAAGATAGTAATCTTTCATACCTTAGCTCTTAAAATAGAAGTCCGATGCCATGCCTGTAAACCAACTCCAGTCTGTCTTAGTGGCTGTCCTTATCTCTCTAGATAAACTAAGATTCAAGGACAGAAGGAGCAAGCCAAGTCAGGGTGTAGCTGGCACAACTGCCTTGGGAGACTAAGGCATTTGTTACTGAACAAAATTTACATTTTTATGAAGAACAGCTACAGAGAAGTGATCTCTAAGAAACTGGAGGACATCTGACAGAGAAATCACTGTGATACTATCAGATGAAGAATGCCAGAAGACGTCTACTTTCCTAGGTAAGTCAATATAAAAGCTGCTGACATTTCAAAGAACTGGAAGAAAAAGCATTTTAAGCAGAGCAATTCTGGCACTGTGCGAGTCCAACTTGGATTTGACTTTAAAAAATTCTGGGACATTCAGGAGAACACCTCAGTTATAACTGCACTGAAGCCAAGAATAAGTTTATAACCAAATCAGTGACAAGTACATTGGTTGTCTTGCATCATTCCCTAGAATTGGCATTTGAAAGCCTCTCTAAAAATCCAGAAAGGATAATTAAGAATCTAAGGACTTCTGCAAGTTAAATCAGAGAACTTAGTTTGAAGGACTAAAAATGCTGAGATTCAACACTGTTTAACCTGTTCTATACCAGACAGCTGACATGGTTTGAGAGGAAAAGCACCCAGCACATTAGAAAAAAACTGCAAAGGTCTCTCCTGGAACAACGTGACACTGACCTCCAGAGTTCTCCCTGGTCAAGTATCCGGCGACATTCAGGATGCCAAGGGCAAGGGCAACACCACGTTTCATGTTTTCATTATTACCAATGACATATAAATAATCTGAGAGCTACTGATAATAACAATGAAACATCAAGGAAAGGTTTCTGTTGCAGCTGATTCAAGTAAAACTTTAGTTTTACTGCATTTTCTTTATTTAATTAGAGTTCACTCTCCATTTCAGAGGTGACTATGTTGTAAATGTACCTATAGTCAATACGCAAGTCATATGCAACATACTTAAAAAGCTCAAATGGGATTTTGTTATGTTTGAAGTACTTCAAATAAAATACCTCACATCAAAAGGTTCAGTTTAATCAGTATTTATTGTGTAAATAAAGCCTGAATACATGGTACAACCTGTACTCTCCAAAATACAGACATGCATAGCCTGTACCTGGTGTTTAACCCCTCAGCACACTAGTACTTGTGATCCCAACTTTTTAAAAGGTCTGACATATTGGACAGGGGGATCACAGCCATGCTCTCCACACCTACTCTTCAGGACAGTGCTGCACATGGAACCAGTCCCATCGACTGATCCGAGGCAACTGCTGCTGCTGGCCTTCAGCCTGGAGCTCAAGCCCTTTTAACATCACAGGCACATTATCATGACTCACAAATGGATGCTAAATGTCTTTTTCCATCCTTTGAAAGAACACGGAAATTTTATTTGGCTAGTAATTAAATCACTAAGGCTTTTAGCAAATAATTCTTTTTTTCCAAATGATTTAAATCCTTGTTACTGGAATATATTTTTACTGTTTGAAATCTATGACCTTCCTGAGAAACAGTCAAACTTTTGACATGGGGAAAACCTGACATTTTAGTTCACCTGAAACAGTTATCTCATCTTAAACACAGATAAATTGCTTTAGTCTTTTGGGAGTACTATGAAATAATGCAAAATAATGCTAGTGTAATGAAGGAAACAGACATTTATGTGCAAGAGATGAAAGCTCAAAATAGAAAAGGAAAAAAAAAAGGTTGGTTTTTTTTTTATATCTAAGCACGCAGATGAACTCAAAAGGGACCAAATTCCCCACTCTGTATATCCTGGAAGGAAGAAATGTGAAAGTAATCCTAAAAATACCTATCTTATTTAGAAATATAACTTTTATATAAATATTCCCAGATTCACCATGGAGAAGACACTGAATAAAATCATGTAAGTGCTGACAAATGCAGCATTTTCTACAGTCTTTCATATCAACTAACTATTCAAAAAATAAAAATGCAGTTACATGATACAGATTTGAGGGATCACAAACAGAACATTGTCAAGAAACATTTTTCAGGCAGCTCAGGAAAAACAGTGAATGAATGAGGCAAAAGGAAAACCAGAGTTGATGGCACTGACTGTAGCTCTGCAGCCAGGGGTCATGTGCAGGAATAAAAACCAGCAGTAATAGAAGAGACAGAGACAATTTCTTCACATAGTTAAGAGCTTTAAGTACAAGAGAACTAAAAAACAAAATTCTGAAATACAAGGATTATACTGTCACCTTTATGTAACCTATACACTTACACATAGAAGCACACAGATATATTCCAGTTTTGCCACCTTATATTGAGTGCTTTTCTCCCATTTAATACAATAACTCTTGACAGAGCTCATCAGTCAACACAGAAAGCATACCAAGCTCTGGTAAGGCCCATCCTCTTCCAAAAACGTAAAGCATTTCAGAAGTCAGTCACTGGAAATAATTATGTCATAAATGGGGAGTACAAAACAAAACAGAGAAAACCCAACAAGACAGAGGTTTCAAATCCAGGCAGAATGAACTCTGAATCCCCTTTCCCATAACTAGATAATAAGCAGACAATACCTACCAGTCTTCTTACTTTGCATTTTCCAATTAAATATACACATAATTATACCCAGTACCCAGAATTTGCTGTCAACTCAAGTGTAGAGCTTTTGTATTTTAGCACCTATGTGCCAAAGTATAAAATAAAGATTATTTTGCCCAAACATGGAAAACCCTGTAAAAATTGGAATAACACTGAACTTCAATCTTTGGTTTGGGTAAGTCTTTAATGAACGACCAAACAAACTGAATATGTTGTTGTTGATGCAAAGTTTGCCTGAGCTTCCTAGGGCTAGTTCTGCAGCAAGACAAAAGAATGATTCATTCAACAATAGATCGTATTTCTTCCCAAGAAGCAAGAGGGTTTGGGCTATAAAATCAGTTTATCCACAATAAGCAAGATTCCAATATAACTGACAGGGCACAGGTGACTCTCAGCTGCATTCCACACCACAGCCCATCCCTGTCAGTAACTTTCAAACGTGGCTGTGGCCAGATCGCATAAGGAGGCAAATTACAACGAGTCAACACTGCATCTAAACAGTTCATTTACAAACATACTGCAGGCAGGCAGTACTTGCACTGTAACCACTGCCATACATAAAACAACTAGGATGAACACAGACATTTAAATTGTGTGTACCAACTGAAGTTAAGATTTTTTAAAGCAATCTGATGGGAAAAAAAAATCTTATTTTGAAACAGCTTTCAAACAAGTTGTGTAATCTACTGCAGACAATACAGGAAAGCAAAAGCTATTTATGAAAACAATATTTTTACTTCAGGCTTTTAAGACTAAAATATGCATTTACATAGATTAAATACACATAACATGAATGTTTATCACCATAATAAAGCTTACAGTTCTTTGTGCCTCTCTTCTGCCAAAATTTGGTCATTTGGCTTCAGCCCGTACCTTGGGAAAAGACAAAAAGAAAACAGAACACAAAGCAGTTACTCCTTTGAGAATACATTCTTAAAACGTACATTTGTGTTTCTAACTGGCAAATTATTAAACTATGATTCAGGTATCTCAGGTATTGCAAAGACAAAAGTAAATTTTCTAAAAAACTACTACATACTTATTGAAGCTTAGTATCACAGAAAACTTCTGCTTTATATCACAGCTTCATATTATATCAGATACTTTGGCTTGATACACATCTAAAATCACTGCACTTCATACCATAAACTTTATATTGATCTTATACCTCAGATCAGACAAAATATGACAGGAGTACAGGCCATGTGAACACTAAAGTTTGCTCTAGTACATATATACACACACACTTCTACATCAGGCTAATTAGGAAAATTTGTGCAGTCCATAGAGGCACCCTCTGGTGAAAGCCAGAGCTTGAAACTTGCTTCACTAGTTTAAGGGAATGGGCAGTGTAATAGAAGAGGCTGCCTACTCCATGTGAATTGGGGGCAAAGGAATTCTGTCCTCAGCACAGGCTACTACTAGTCATGCAGCAGGCAGCACTGTCACTCACTTTACAAAACCTTGGGGACCTCACTTTTGTTCTGCTCGAAGGACAACTTCTTTTGCCATCTCAAAATATTCCACAAATCTAATTGCTGTGGTTTTCTGCAGGGTTGGATTTCTTGGGTTTGTTTGCTGGGTTTTTTGACTGCTTGGTTTGTAAACAGTTATACATCACATAAACAACTAAAAGCCAAGTGTCCCTTTGATAATCCCAATAACAACTGCTCACAATGCAGAAAGTCCCCATTGCCCCTTTACTCTCTGTTTTTGATCCTTGCTCCAGTCAACTGCAGAAGAAATCACTCCTCCCAAGAAAAGATTATGGTCACCAAGGTAAACTGTCCTGCAAATGTATTCTTGTTTCAAACAAACATACAAAACATGTTCAATACTCTTGCTAGCATTTTCTGCTGACACCCTCTGCAACTTTGTTTTCCCGTTCATTAAAAATGCAAGCATCAACCCCAGCCACGTTCTCAAGCTCACTAGTGCTGCATTCAAACATACAAGACACCGACTGATTGACCCATTTTTCTTGTTTACATATGCAGACTGCCTTAGCTGATTTCCCACAGTATCACTCTGACTTGCATCCATTTTGCTGCTAAATCTTGCATGTAGTCCCTTGTAAATGTGGTACAGTGAGCTCTACCCACGTTCTCTTTCCAAATGCAGGGTTCACATTTGACTCTTACAGTAAGCAGACTATACTGCAACACACTGGTCAATAATAGATTCAGGACACTTTAATTGACAAGTCACCTTCATAGTTTGCCATCCTATCAGTCTTTAAGCCACGCATTTTAACTGTTGTGATTTTACAAACCAAAGTTTTCCTACAGCAAACACTATCAGGCTCCTTTCCTTTAACATAAAAATGGTCTCTCACAATACCAGTCTCTTCATAATGCTCCTATACCTCCCTGGTAGCTCTATTTCTCATGTTTTAATAAACATTTTATTGAGAGCAAATACTCATATATCTGAGAAAAATCAAAGAGCTATACAATCTTCCTGTCATCGACAAATATACACTTAGCTAATATTTAATTTCTTTGGGAACCAAGCCCTTCAGTGCTTACCCAGACTAGCATGTTGGCTACAACAGAAACCATGGAACATATGGGAAGGCTCTTGAACAGATGTGTGATTTTCACCCTGGGTAAGTTACTAACCTACCACAGAAAGGTGAAGGAGGGACACAGCAGTTGCTACCCCTGGGGTTTGCAGAATCATTCCCTTTAGTGAACCTTCGCTTACCTCATCTGTTTCCATCACCATCCCCTCCTTTCACTACCAAAATAGCATTTTTCAAATATTCTTCCTCGACCACCAAAAACACTGCCTTGATAGTAACTTGTCAAAGACAATTTCCCACAAAGGGACATGCTTGGGGAGTTCAAACTTTTGTTAGTATTTTTATTCATTAAGACAGGATGCATATTACATTTCATACACAGCTGCTTAAGTATTTAATAAACTTAAATATGCAACTAGCACAGTCAACAATTACATAATATTCCCAAATATGTTTTGTAGGCAAGATTGCTAAGTACCACTTGGCTCTTCCTAACTAATGATGGTTAATTTGAAAGAATTAATCTAAAAAGAAAAAAAAACAAAAAAAACCCCCAACATTTTAGGAGCCAAGGATACTAAATGAAAAATTAAAGCTCAAACATTTAAAATAGAAATTGATATTTAAAATTTAAAACCATCTAAGCAACAAGAACAACATACTGTAAACTTACACACCTGGCAATAAACTAGTAAGTAGAAGAAAAGCCAATCTGTTATAAAAGTGATCAAAGGAACTGAAGGGACTACAACTTCACCTTTTCTTCATTTTCTGCTCTGTGAAATTCTAAGTTGAATTTTTTGTTGAAATTCAACAAATCCTAGAATATTAAATAATGATGATTCTTTTCAGCTGTTACCAAAGTGTTTCACAATGTTGATATTGTCTCTTCATCACTGCTCAAGATCGTGGTTCAAAAAAGGGGCCCAAGAATGAAAACAAGCAATGGTCTACATTAAGATTGTAGGCAAGTGTCAAAAACTGCAGTGCAATTCAAAAATAGCATTTAAACACCAAGAGATGTCCTTCACTGACATTTCATCTACTGGAAGAATAACCAGTGTTTCAGTCACTGCCTTCAAACTGGCAGCTGCACACAATCCTGGAGGACTGAAAAGCAGCCCCAGCTGCAGCAATGACCACACTGCACAGCTGCATGATCCACCAAACTGGTGCAGCTGCCTGACCAGATACCCCCTCCCCAGCCTCTGGGTACCACAACTGATGGCTCCTGACAGCCCAAGAGGCTGACTGCATCTCTGTAAAGCTTCAGCTTCTGGAAGACAGCAGCTTTCTCCCCACCTCAGCTCCCTATGGAATTTCTTAAGCCACAACATTTTGCTTAAAACTCTACATGTCATCATGCCACAGTCACTCCAACATACTCTATTCTGATCAAAGCTCAAGTGACCTGGCTGCAGATAGGAGCTAACAGGGATCATTATTCTATTATCCATCCTCCAATCAGAGTTTAAATGAGAAGTTTCACACCTCTTTTCTACTCTTTCCAGTATTGAGATAATATTCTTTAAGCAGTTACCCATAGAATCATAGAATTGTCAGGGTTGGAAGGGTCCTTAAATATCATCTAGTTGCAACTCCCCTGCCAAGGGCAGGGACACTTCCCACTAGGTCAGGTTGCTCTTACAGACCTGGTTAGAAAAAAGCCCATTTAGGCATTTAATTTACCAGGACAAATGAGTAAGCTAATCCCTCTATGTTTCATCAAGAAACAAAGGCCTAACTCCAGCTCATGTTCTGGAAAAGCATCTCTCTATCCCCTTGGTCTACAATGGAGCACAGTGATACAGGATGTCCAAATGATCCTGCTGAGACAAGTGATTTGAATGCTTCCCATAAGCCCCTAACTCTGTAACTTCAGAACATGAACAAAATCAAAATAGATTTCCAAGAGGAAAAATCTTGAAATAATTGAAGTTTAATTATCAAGGTTGTTTTCAGCTTCCTGGGACAAATCTAACTTTGACCTCTCAATCTTTTTTCCTCACTTGTTTACTGTAACCAATAATTCAAACCAAAAATCAGATCTCATTTCATGTTAATTTTTTCCTTCCTAACTGTTGTTTTTGGAAGCACATTTTAAATATATGCATATATATATATATATATATATACACACACACACATAATATCAAACTGAGCCCCCTATTTTATAAATTCATTCACTATTTATAAATTCACAACTACATTAATCTTAAGATATTTTCCTTTTTCACAAGCCTGAAAACAAAGTAGCATAGACTCAGATTAAAAGATGACTGAAGGCTTTCTGAGGACAAGTATTATAGAAAGCCAGAAGACTGTTAAATAAATTGGACTGCATGTATAGCTATGTATCACAGAATCATGATTGGGTTGAACTGGATCAGGTTGCTCAGAGGCCTGTCCAACCTCACCTGAATGCTTCCAGGGATGGGGCATCCACCACCTCTGTGGGCAACCTGTGCCAGGGTCTCACCACTCTCATTGGAAAATTTTTTTTCCTTGGATCTAGTCTAAATCTAAGATTGTTTAATTTAAAGCATCCATCTGTTTTTTTCAGAAAAGTATCATTTTCATTAAATGTCTGCTTTTCTTTTTAAAACTTAATAGAATCTTTAAGTTCAGGAGTGACTTGTGCAATGCATTTTAAAGATCCTTCTGGAATGGCAATCCTACAACTCAATGGGGTTTTTTTCCCCCTCTATTTCCTAATACACAACAGTATAAAAAATGTCTGTGCTTGGATTGCAGCCAGCATTTTTACAATAATGCTTTTAATGTAACGAACAGTCAAAATGCATAATTCCCTTCAGGCAGCTTCTAACTTTACAAAGCCTAAACCAAATTAAAAAGAAAACACAGCCTACACCACACATGTACTGGTGAAAAATTCCAATTATCAAGTTCCTATCTGCTCTAAGAACAAGAGTTTCCTGAGAAGCTGGTAAAACTCACCTATGACCCAAAAAAACCAGGATGGATGCTAAGCAAAGTAGTTTGAAAAATAATTCTGAAGCAATTGGTATCTATTGCTAATTTCACCTTCCAAGATTTCTAACATGAATCCACAAATCTAAGAAATGCTTATAAGGAAACAATAGGTAACAATTGCCCAGCTACCCACTGCCAATCAGCACAGGTTTACACACAGCTGTTTGGGCCAGAAGAGTCAAAATATTTCTCCATCATGCAGATTACTCAAAGAGGTACAAAACCTGCATACAAATCAGAGTAATATTTTCATCTATATTTTCAAGAATACTTCTGAAGGAAAGAGACACTAAATAGGGATTTTCTTTCTTTTTTTGCATTAATCATCAAGTGAATAGTCAGCATTAAAAAATATATAACCTACTTCAGTAATAAAAAGTTGTGACATTAATGCACCCTAGGAAGCTCTAAACATATCTGTGCAGACATTCCCCTGCCTTGCCCAAAGTACAAATAAATATGGACTTTTTGCCACAGTATGTAGCTATGACTAACCTTGCTCCCCTTTAAATGCACTTGGCCTTTGCTATTTCATGAGCTTATTGTACTTGACATGTTTTGCTTCCGTTACTGCTGTTTCCCAGACCGATTAAAAAATGGAACGTATGAAAAGGTAGATTTCCAACATGATATTTGAACACTGTTCCTTTTTTTGATTACTTTTCTGCAGTGCCATTTCTCTGTCAGAAATCTAAAGCATGTTGGTTCTATTAACTGTACAAGTAGAATTTATGGTGTTCTAGGCTATGTTTAATCAATAATAGAAAAGACCTTTCAAAACAGAGCTCAGTAAAAGCATTTCTTAATAAATTTTCAACAAAGCCATTAAAAACCCTTCAGGACTTCAGTACTGCCTTCCTGTATTTCAGATTAATCTAAAGAAGTTTCCGTAAGAATGATTCAGCAATTATGTTGCTTTAATTTTCAAGTGATGTTAAGGCTACTTCCACTGTTCAAAAAAAAAAAAAAAAAAAANAAAAAAAAAAAAAAAGGAAATGTAGTTCAGACCTTTTTTCTGTTGTTTTTTTCTTAATTATTAATCTTGTAAAAACCAAGACACCCTTCCTGTGGGACATTAGGTTCTCACAAATCCATTTTCAGCCTGCATTGACTGTTTTCTACCAAACAGCACATCCCACAAGATCTTTCAGGTCAGAAGCACAGTCATGTGTGAACCTGCTACAGGAGTCCATCCTCCTGAGCATTTACAGACCAGAGCACACTGCAAGCCCAAAGAAGCTCCCAAAATAGTTCTAACACGTTGGATTTGTGCAAGATGGGTATAGAAGGTCAGGCTGTTTCCAAAATCCACCTGCAATTTATCAGACAGAATGAGTAATGCTGCCATAACAGCTAATGCCACTTCTTCTGGCTTGATCTAGACAGAGATCAAAAGGCTGTAAGTGGTTTTCCTACAGTAGTAAAATACTACTTAAATCAAGGCAGTATTTCTGCATCTTTGACAAGGCTAAGTTGTTCATAAATTTCAGTTAAGTATAATGCAGTCTCTTGTTTGATTAGCCTACTCATCTTTTTCATGTACACAGAGTGGAAGTGCCATGACTTGCATTTGTTGGTTATCATCACTTCAAGCTTGCTAAGCCAGATTCTAGGGGTTGGGAGTTTTCTAAATCAAGATGAAACCCAAAAACCACACCACAGACCACACATTATTTATAGATTCAGCAACCAAATTCATCATGGACCACATGCAATCAGCTGATCTCACCTACCTTTTGATATTCTTTCTCAGCCTCAAACTGACAACAGGGATCCCTTCCACTTAATTTATGCCTGTAATGACAGCTGATAATCACTCATTGGCAGCCTAGCATGACTTCGAACAGGTTAGGCAACTAGAACCTTTGTTTCCTGATAGGTACTTCTTTGCTGCCAAACACAAAACACAAACCCAGAATGTTTCTTGACAAACTGAAAGATTAAAGAGGGACTATAGGACAGCAGGACAATCCCGAAGAAAGGCTGCTAACAGAAGAAATATAAGTAGGGTGACAAAGAATCAAGTCCAGGTAGGGAAAGAGCATGTATCAGTGTCCTGACAGAATTACACCACTTCACAAAAGGACACAGTGAAAGGAAAGTTTAAGTGCAAGTCAAATCACAGACCATTTGTTTACCAAAAACACACGCAAACAAACCACCACCACAAAATAGACTGTAATTAAACACTGCTACCATACTACATGAGTGCTGAGAAGGAAGGACCATGATGATGGATCCATGGAGAAACTTCTGATAGTTTTGGTTATTATCCAGTTATTAGTATGCAGTTCCTGTGTGCTAGTATGACTGAAGTCTGACTTGTCTGCATCACATCTTACAGAAACCTCTCTTTTAAATGAAAAATTAAAAAAAAAGACATCCCTAAATGTCTCTGTGGATCTCTGTAGAAAGGTTGATTAGGTTTTTTTATACCACCATACTTCTGAAAAATAAGTGTGGATTTAATTTCAACACAGAATTAAAATTACACTCCTGAAACCTAAAAGAAAAAAGAAATACAGCCATTCATCTCAAATTAGAAGATGATTGTTTCTCCACTTGCTTTCACAGATATGATCACTAATTTAAATACAAACATTATGAGGTACAATTTTCATGGTGTTTTTTCTTTATAGGTAGGGTTTCTTTTTTTGTCCTCCCATGGACCAACTTTTTCTTAAATAGCTGTTTCTAAATTATACCATGTAATAAGATAAGACTTCCCACTGATAATATGGTTAGAAATCAGGACTTTAATCAGCTGTTAATATTGTAAGACAGATTTAAAGGGCTTTTGAAATTGAAGTCAAAACAATAATAGGTTTAAATGATTAAAAGGGATTAAGAAAGCCAGGAAAGTTCAGAGCCTGTTAATCACCAGACTGGAAAACTATGATCATTTAATATGTATGGTCAGCCCTATCACTCTGGACTTAAGCATATAGTAGTGGACTTGTCAAAACAAGTTTTCTTAACTATAAATTAATGAGCTAAAAATTCATGACCTCTAAACACTTCCAGTATACAGCTAAAGAAAATATTTTTTTTTGGTTATAAATTTTGAAATACCTGACTTTTCAAAGGAATAGGAATTATTTTCCTATTAAAATGTTCTTCACACTCTGTACATTGTGTGTTTTTTTTACACTGGGACTCTGAATTACTCATTACACTGGGAGAAATACACTTGGTTGACCTTTAGTAACTTCACTTAAAGCTTCTTTTCACTTGAAAATGAATCTTTCATCTCCTTCTAAGGATAAGGCAGACTTGTAAAATAATGTGCTTTAGGTATCAAGTTCAATAGGATCAACATCTACAATAAAGATACAGGTTAATACTTTGGACAAAGGCACAGTGACAATAATGTTACACTCCTGCAAACATAAAACACCTAGTGCTAAGAAATTACATTTTTATTATTCAGAGGGACATAGATAAAAAAAAAAGACTAGTACATTATACTTAATGCAAAATGCATTGCTCCATTTAGAAATCATAAGGAAGCTAGCTATGAGTCTTACATACCTCTAAGAACATACTCTAAAAAAACCAGAGTAATATGTATTCCATTTTCCTGTTACACAGCTGTATGGATTTCTTTCTATTTGTAACAGCCAGGCAAAAATATCAATTTTGTATTGTTACTGCCAACGAAATAACCCTTCATGATGCCTAAAATCTCATCTCTTCTATCATCTGTCTCTACACCTGAGCACTTGTTATAGGACAATTCCACTTATAAAAACTTAAATAACTGTCAGGGAGTTTGCCTGCCTTAATCTGCCTTCTCTAAAAATTCTTTTTAACACTTATTAGAGC
>VYZU01007886.1:31748-52042 GCA_013401355.1 Ceyx cyanopectus
ATTACTAGGCAAGCATTTAAGAAAGTGAAAACAAACAATAAAGAGAAGACAAAGAGTGAAACAGTTCCTATTCATTATCATCTTGCATCCTCTTTTAAAGGTAGTTACAAGTGCTTCTATAATTATTGCTCAAGCTCAGCATACCCAGACAACACCATAGCTTCTCATGCAAACTCTATCATTGCAGAAGTAGACTTTTCAAATAGCCTTTTCCAAATGGAGCTTAACTAAAATTTTTCACTCATGTAAGTTACACATATAACTAAACGCACTTGGTGAAATTATTAAGCTTGATGAAAGATCTAATTGTGTTGTCAGGAACACTACCAAATGTATAGGCACGTTAGCACTGAGGACCTTTTTAAGACAGCCATCATTACCCGAAGTTTTTGCAAGCAAACAGTGAAGTTTTTATACTTTACCAGCAGTCAAATGATGCAATTTGGCTCAGCAGTTTCACCAATTTCTATGTTCAGACCCTGAGATAAGCTAAACAGACTTATCCAGATACAACTCAAAGTAATAATAAACCCCTCAGCTGTTCAGTTTCTCTGACAAATGAGCCAAAGCAACAGATACTTTTACAACCTTTCACAAGGATTATTAATACAATGGATCATCATATAGGGAGCTTATCTTCTAAAAAAAAATTAAAAGAGAAAAGGGGCAAATTTTCAGGGTCAGGTTTGAAAATGACTACTATGCACTTTTCACACATTCAACACTGCACAGATGACACAATCCCCAACTCCAAGTCATACAAAAACCCATCCATACGGCTGATGAAGTACACAGAGTCAAAGCAAACACACAACATGCAAATTAGGGGATTTTTCTTCCCCCACTTATATCTGACAGCAAAGTCCATATCTGCAGCTTGTGTATTTTTTTCATCCTGAAGCCTCCTAGTAGAGAATCATCACTTGTCTTGCTCAGTCCTCAAGCTTGCTCCAGCATGTGCTTCTTAGGAAGGGCTTGTTTTGCACTGAAGCCTTAAAACCATGATGAAATACGACTTTGGTGAACAAAGAACCACTTCTGATTGTGTAAATCATTAGCCACTTTATGAGATTTAATTTCATAAGTGGTGGTTTGAATTATTTTTTTTTTGCTATGAGTTTTTCATTCCAGATGCTTATTTATAATTCAAATTCCCACAAGTGGGAAAAAAGGATCAAATACATACATCTTCAGTTCCATCATAGCAAGCACTAAAACAGCCTCAAACTAGGAAGTTTAAATTTACTAGATATTAACACTGCTCTATTATCAAGTTGGTGCTGAACTAATCCACCACCCTCCAACAGTTCTCTTCAATGAGCTGTAAGAACACTGCAGGAGATGAATACTCATGAAACTACAGATGAAAATCACAGCATTTCTTCCTGCAGTGTGGTGACATTCTCTTCTCATACATTAACCATCACCAGCATTCCAAAACACAAGCACACCTGAAAGATCGCATTCATTATTCTTCCATTTCTTCAAACCTGTTTTTCCAGTGAAGAGTAACAAGTAAAGCACCTTCCCTAGAGAGAACATAGGGAAAAGAACTAAGGAGCAGATGATACAGGGCATGACAAGTTTTTTATCAACTGCAGATCTTTACTGAGCACCTTCAGTGAACTTGTGCAAAGACTCCCGTGTAGCCTGATCTTAAGGGGGTAGAAAAATAAAGAAAAAATAAAATAAACATGCAACACACAACAAAGCACCACAACACACAAACAGAAAGAGACTTGGCTGCTTTAACAGCTGATTGGTAATCAAATAGCAACCTGNTATAAGAGAACTCCACTGTGCCCATCTGAGCTTTACAAACCACATCAGCAGTCTGACATTACCTCAGCCAGAGGAGCTTTGGCCTCTGTCAGGTACTTATATTTTCTAGTTATCTTTATTTTTTTTCCCTCTCACTTCAGGGACACAATCTGAAAAAGTTAGAAGTGCTCATGGTGCTGTTGAAAGTTACCCAATACCCCAAACCACTTAAATTTCTGTTCACACAGCTGGAGAGCAGCCTTGAAGTAAATATAATCCATTGTATGGCTTTGATTTTTCTGAATATTTGCATGAAAGAACATCAGAAACACTTCTTTTCGTTTGTTTGTTTGTTCTTTTGTTCTCTTTTTTCTATTATTTTTCCTCCCACTCATAAAAAGCTGCTCTTTGAGCAAGTATCTACAACTTGGAAAAAGTAAAAATAAATACTATTAGGTCATGGAGTTAATGCAAATTAAAAGACTCCTGAAGAAAAAAAAAAAAAAGAGAACAAAAGAACAAACAAACAAACGAAAAGAAGTGTTTCTGATGTTCTTTCATGCAAATATTCAGAAAAATCAAAGCCATACAATGGATTATATTTACTTCAAGGCTGCTCTCCAGCTGTGTGAACAGAAATTTAAGTGGTTTGGGGTATTGGGTAACTTTCAACAGCACCATGAGCACTTCTAACTTTTTCAGATTGTGTCCCTGAAGTGAGAGGGAAAAAAAATAAAGATAACTAGAAAATATAAGTACCTGACAGAGGCCAAAGCTCCTCTGGCTGAGGTAATGTCAGACTGCTGATGTGGTTTGTAAAGCTCAGATGGGCACAGTGGAGTTCTCTTATAATATACATTCAGACCACCTCTCCTAGAAAGCTGAGTAAAGGCTTCAAGTATTCTCAAACTTGTCAAAAGAGCAAAAGACTTTGGAGTCCAGATTAAAACAAAATCCACTTTGGAAGAAAGGTGACAGGGCTGTGCTAACCACCCAAGCCAAAAGAAACTACCCACTCAACCCTCCAGCAGTGCTCATTCCCTCAAACCAGTATTGCATGGCAAGAAGCTCTTTCAAATCTGCCAGGAGTAAGACTGCATTATATGTTTATTTTCAGATTTGCTTATAAAATGGATTGTAGGCCACATAAATATTGTTAAAAGGATCGTGTGTGACTTCCTAGACTATCTTACTATGTTTCCATTTGCATTTTCTTAATAGAAGTTACAAAAATAATCTGGTTACAGCTCCCTCATTTCATTGATGATATACATTGATTAAGCTTGCAACATCAAGTCCTTCATTCTGACCAAAGATACCAGAAGCTGACACTATGTGACTAGGCATGGATGCACACCTTGTTTGACAAGAAAAAACAGAGACTAGGCTGGTGTGATCAACAATTTCTCTGGGAATGCTTCACAGTCTTGAAACACCCATACTCTTGCACTGCCCTGCAGAATTGGAACAGATAACTATTCTAGCAGTTGCTCCACACCTAGGCTTGCTATTTCATCTGCCTTCACAGGTTGAGGAAGTATGGGATAAGTATTATTAAAAGTAGTTGGACTTAAGGGCAGAAACATGCTTGTCTTGCTGTTACATGGACTACTATGCACACACTCACAAATAAGGTGCTAGACATACAATTGTGTACATGAGAAAGCAGGCAAGATTCTCAGTTTTCAGGTGATTCCAGAGCTATTACACTATCAGCCAATCCCCTGTGAAACTGCTGCTGGATACCTGCACATATCTTTAAATAATGCAATACTCCACAAAGGCAGTTTGGCAGTAAAAAAATACTTACAGAGCATATGCTGTTCCAGGAGATAATTTAACTTGTCTGAAAAGACTTTAAAATTTACTTTAAAAAGACTTCTAATTTCTAAATCAAATTAAATTCTGCAGAGCACATCGGGTCCAGTGAAAAGTACAACGCACTCCTGCAGGATTTCACTGCTGCAAAATCGATTTCCACTGCCTCTTATATGGCAGCAATTTTTAAGGATTAGTTGGGGGGTTAGTTAGGTTGGGAGCAGTGGCACTACCTGTGCTCACAGATGGGTTTTCAGCTTACTTCAGTAGAAACATGAGGCAGACACATAACAGAATAATGTACTTTTCCAGCAATCAAGTCTATGTCTTGAGTGTTCAAAGTTTCAGATGTTTTCCAGACTGATACACTCCAGTACATTCCTGTCTGTTGTCTCCAGCTTATAATATTCAAGCTCTCATTTGAACACAACTTTATCTAAAGCTTAAGTGATAAAGTATCTGCTGCAAAACAAACTTCTGCTATTATTGAAAGCTTCAGAATAAAAGATATGTGACTGACGGTGCACATTTACAAATAAAAACTCTGCACCTGTTCTTTGAGATGTTAAATTTATTCTTGATCCAGTATTCCCATCAATAACTAAAAGAATTAGAGAAAAAAAATCACTTAAAAAAAAAGAAATATGAGCACTCAAAGAGTAAATCAACTTCCTGATCACTTGCAAACAAGAGAAATAAAGCAGCAGCAACTGCAAGTGAACTCATTCAGGGGATTTATAAAAGCAACTCTATTTTACACCTCTTGAAAAGACATGTCTAAGCTGGTCAGAGGAAAGCCACCAGCAATACATAAGCAGCAACTCAGCAATATGGTTATATGGATGGTAGCATAAACACCTCACTGGAGCAAGATAACAGACCACCTGATAAGAAGCAGTCCTGTTCTTGACTGATAAATTGGAATATTAAAAAAAAAAAAAAGCTACACCACTTGAGTTGGTGTGCTACACAATTGCCTTATTTGCCACAAAGTTCTCACTGAAGAAAGAAAATAGCACTACAATAGCACAAGTAGCACAAAACTTTTCACACAGGAGCTACCTGCATCTTACTGACACTGATTATTGCTTCCACCTGAAGGCCACAGCACAAAGAGACCAGAATAAAGAAAAACATCAATACCAGAACCACATTAAACCACTGAAGGTTTTCATAGAGGAACTACCACAGCAGCTTCATATAGCTACAACAATCAAATGACTGGCACAATTGGCTTCCTTCAGCATCAGGTCAGAACCCCGGAGATACCAACACAAACAACATGACACAAGCAGGTGGACCTCTGTTTGTTCATGGGCATCATCCTGGAAATAAGTGACAAAGAAAATCAAGACTTACTTGTCAAGGAAGTCCTTGTCCACAACTGCACAGATATCAAGCAGAGGATTGCCCATTCCAAACAGGACATTTTCACTGTAAGAAAAACAATTATTTCAAATTAGCTTAGCATTAGGTTGCTTTTATTACTATATGTTGAAAATATTTTTTTCTAGAAAGTTTTTCTTGAAAACAGCTAAAGAACCAGAAGGTAGACATTTTGCTTAGCAGAGCAGTCACATGGACACGTGGAATATAGAAAAGAGACAAATTTGAGTGAAGTACCATTCTACAATAAATTTATTTAATCAATATACCGACTGCAAGCAGTCAAGAATATATAAACATGAATATTCTGTTAAGCTACCTTTCACTCAGATAATGAATAAAGCTATATTTAAAGAATAGAGCTGCAATTTTAAAGGATTGCATTCATATTGCACCAGGTTTTCGACAGGCAGAACATCAGGTTGTAAGAACTTCCCTCAACCAACTTAGTAGCTAGGTTTACTCTGCAACTGACCAGTAATTAACAATTTCAGTCTCATTTAATCAACTGAAATGAACAGACTGTAGATTCTGCATTGCCAGCCATCTTAAACAGCATAGCCATCTACTGATAAGAATGTATATACATTCATTACCATGACATCTGCCACACAAAATTAAGACAGAGACACTGTAAACAGCTGGAAGAGCTGGCCTTATTTTTTTATTTTTTTTTTTAGATTCATTCAGAAACCATGCATTACATTTTCCTGAACAGCATGCATTTGGGTGATAATGCAGTAATGCCAAAGGATTAGCTACAGACCAAGTGTCAATTGGGAGTGAATGCAGCTGTTCTCCAAGGCTGCCTGAAAACCACATGCAGACCCATCACGTTCCCTGCAAAGCCAACACCTGCTGCCTCCAACTGGCAAGGCAAGCCCTTGCTCTAGCTGCTGAAGGTAGCTTCGGTGTCACTACCCACAACACCTCCCGCTCTCTGTTTCTATCAAGTATTTGCAGAGAAAGCACGTTCCCTGTCTGCCCGCTCCCCAGTACTACTTCAACACTGAAGTTGGATCCAAAGGTCATCTGCAGTTTATCCAAAGCTGTGTAGCAGCATCAGCTTAATCTCAAAGAAAGTGTGTGAGTTTTCAATTGTTCAGGCCCATTTAGAGCGAGAGAAACATTTTAGAGACTCAGCATCTGCCTACTAAATAATATATTTTTACTCAGCAGGGTAAGAAAAAAGAACATAAAAGCAGCAGAAAGGGCATCCCCTTTCTAGATATGGAACAATCTCGTGAATTGCATCCAGCAGAGGTTGGAAACTCGTTCACTTCCTCTCACAAGCCCTATGAAAAGCCCTAGGCTGACAAGTTTTTGTCAGACTTTAAGCTTCTTGCCAAAAGTATACAGATTCTTCCTCTTCACGATGCCACAGTCTCTATTAAATGCTAAATTCTCAAGTCCAGAAATGAAGAAGTGGAAAACATGATTAATAACCTTGTTATTGAGACATAGAAAACAATGCTTGAAGTATCCTATTTTGTTGTGGCCTTAAAGACAGGCCTTTACAGCTCATTTCACTTTAAGAGAAATGTGGATGACACTTCTTCATGAAGACAGAGTGAGAAGCCCAGCTCACTCCTAAATGAGATAGGTAACAGCTGCTCATTAAAAACCTCTAAGACTCACTAAAGACTCTTGTCAGTATGAAAAATATTGATTCCTCTAAATCGCATAACCATGTTATTAACTATCTAGACAAAAAAAACAAACAAAAAACAAACCAGAGACAGAGAAGAGTTAAGAAGACATAAAGGGAACTGTAGTTGGAGCCCCAAGACAGGACATCCCCTCCATTTTAAAAGCTAGTTGTTGCATCAGTAGCATTGCTGGACAAGGAATGAACAAGGGAATTCTATTAAGTGCTGACCCCAGATTTCTCCCAAGTATATAATGGGTAACTTCTATAGAAGACAAATACCAGTACTGAAGTGTATGGTATGCCAGAAAACAGCAGCTCTAAGTCAAAAACTCTGAAATAACAGCTGACATGTTGCAATCACTACCTATGAAGAAGTTACCTTGTTCCACAGAAAAGCTACAAACCATTTAACGAGCTGTGATGTGCCGAACATACCAGTTAATATCCTTGAAGCAGCACAGGAAAACTCTGCACTGTGTAGCATACACCAAAGCTCTATCAAGCCAACCATGTGCACACAACCTCTTAGCACAGCAGCTGCAGCAGGAATGGGTGCTCTCAGTGCCATTGAGTCCAGGCAGCTCTTTACATCACATACAACTCCTGTTTCATCTCCAAGCATTCCTTCTCCAACTGTATTTTATAATCATCCCTATTCAAGTATTCTAGAGGCTGTAATAACATTCCTTTTTGTAAACAATCTAAATATATATATACTGCTAGATAACCATGTGTTTTCAATTAAACATGTATTTCTACAGTTTTGGCTGCTTTATCTAGATGACTGAATTAACTTAAGTCCCAAGGTACTGGAACTTTTGTACTTAGAACTAGATATTAGCATTCCATTGGCAAAATAAAACAAACAAGAAAACCCAACACAACAAAAACATGCACTCCGCTTGGACTGGAGACTAACTTGTGTCATTCCTCAACTGACAGTGCATTTGGTAAAAATGCATTTCTAAGCAAAACAGGGAGAGTCTAAATCTATTTCCAAGTCACATTTTTTTAAAAAATTAACAAGTTTAAGCAGACATTTAAGATTTGATCAGCATTTTCTAATAGAAACTTTATGAACCACAATCTGGAAAGTCCAGTGTTTCTACTGTTGAAGAGAAAGACTTGGTCGTGTAAATCCTTCATTTGCTCAGCCTGATTAATTCAATACTGGTTACACTTCAGCACAGTGCAAATCAACCTTCCCTTCTTGAGGGGCTGAAAAGTGTCTGCACTGTTGCACTACTGTGCTTTTCTCTTGTGCAACATCAGGTATGGCAGTTGTTTAGCTAACAGTTTACTCCTCTGTACTTATTTTTTTTTTAATAAAATAAAAGCACATTCTGTAAAGCCACATATTGTAGAAGTACAAAATTAAACATCATATTTAGTATCCTGGAGAATGGTAATTTTACAAGCGTCCAAGCAAAAAACTGGGATACTAAGCTATGACATTCAAATTCAGCACTTTCAGCAGTACATGGGAACCTTATGAGCCTTATGTTTGCTGTTCAGCCACAATGGACACCTGTGCTGATTAAATTTTCATGGTCTGTTTCTAACCATCTAGATGTAAAACAGTGAGGAAGCAGCAGCAGTAGTTTCCCAACGTGTGAGTTATCACATCACATCTTTGGGAAATATCTCCCTGCAACAGACACAGACAAACACTTCTGTATTCTGCAGTCTCCTTGACTCTCCAGCCCCTTCTCCCACACAGGAGTACTGCTGTCTAAGGAGCTGAGAAGAATGTTGTTGCTTAACTCAACTAACCTACTGCAAAGAACATTTAGCTCAGCTCTTCAAGAGACAATTGACAACTCCTCCACCTATACAAACTGTGGTAATTGACTATGCACAGTCAGTCTCTGTGTGTCTGTGTATACAAGCATACACATATATCGAGTAAATATTTATATGAACAGCATATATTGTTTCTAAACTCCAAACTAGTAATAAGATGTTCATACAAATCTAAAACTTGTTTGAACACAGAAATATACAATCCATCTAGCTGGGAAAAATACAGCAACAGTAGCTTACTTTACAGGAAGCTTGAATGTATATAGCACATTTACATTCTAAACTCTTGACAACAACATGTTTTATGAATTTGTCATTTAATTTCAGACTTGATGAAGAGTGAGGTGTAATTATAAGTTCAAGCAATGTCATTCATTAAATAGAAATATTCATGAAAATGTATTTAAGCTAATTAAAGCATTTGGTTTAGATTGCTACGATGATGGCTTTTTCACAAATAGCCGGTGTTTTACACACTACTCTTATCACTACCAGAAGTTGCAAAAGAAATGAAACCAAATTGGATTAAAACAAAACAACAACAAAAATAACACAAACAAACAAACAAAAATCCTCACTATCCTCATCAGTACTGAGCTACCCTTCAATCATTTTTGAAATCATCAACAAAACTAACTGCAACTGAATGACCTGGAAAGCTGTTACACATCTGCTCTAGTGGTGCAGGCATTGTAAAAAATATGGTCCTGTTTAAAGTTGGCTGCTGAGCATTAGCAGTACTGTATCCAGCTATCACACAGTATTGTTATCACCCCATGCTGCTGTGCACTTCAATGCAAGAGCAACATCAAAATATCAGTGGAAGCATATAATTAGTTACTGGCACAGAGACTGATGAATATTTTGAGCCTTTGGATACTGACATGTCTTGATTAAATAAAAAGAAAGACCTCACTATTTCTTGAAAATCTTTTTTTTTCTCATTAATCACTGCAAAAAATATCATCTATATAATAGTAACTAATAGTAAAGGCAGACAGTTGAAAATGTCTCCTTTTTTATTGCTCTGTAACAGTATCATACTGCTGTGTAGCTGTAACGTACTCAATGTAAAATTCTTATGCTAAGACAGAGTGAAAAAGCCTTAATAAAACATGATTGGGACATTTGGATGTCCCAGTTGCACAACAGCCTGCTACATGCCCAGTCTTCCATTTACAAACACAGAACGTGGTTTTGTAAGATCCAAAACGTTTGTATTCTGTAGGGTTTGGTTATGCCTTAAACATAAGGCCAAACAAGGCGTGGTCCAAGCCTGCTCTCAGCATACCCATTTCAGTCAAAGCAACAGTCAATCCCCATATAACACAAGATTTGAATTAACCAAAAAACATTTATACATGTAGTTAAAATAGCAATAGTACCAGACTCAGAGCATTTGAACAGCTATAAGCACTCCACTAGGAACATCCTTCTCTCATCCCACTTACCTATACAAGCTAAATATAAACGAGCAAGATGACATTTGCTGTTAGCCATACCTTGTTTGACACTAAAAGGACCTCAGAACTATTATTCCATGATTGCAGGGTTCAGACAGCTCCCCTTGCATCACTCATTGGCAAATCACTTGCAGACTTTAAACACCCAAGTAGGCTGTAGACTGCTCACATGCTTTCTGTAGTCTGAAGCAAAGGCAATATTTGGCCAGGGAGTTACATGTTTACCTACTGACTTAAAGGAGCATCTTCAGTGAAGATTTCATTCATTATGAAATTCCATGGTCTTCCAGAGCGACACATTCCCAGGTTCCAAGTTCGAGGCCTTCGCCTTATGTAAGCAAGACTGCCGCAGGAAAAAAAGAGTCTGTTCCACTGCTACCCAGCTGCACCTACTCCAAAGGCTCCAACTGCGAGCTACATACACTATGGCAATTTCAAAGTTACCGTCTGTACTCGGTCAGAACCGGTGTGAAACCCGATACAGTGAGTGGTGAGGGTGGAGAGAGGAGATAAAGAGTTGCCTGGAACGATCCTGAACCTGGGAGTCTGTCATTTTAGGCGTTTCTTCAGCGACTGAAGAACCGATCAAAATAGCTACATGGTGAAGGCTGCCAGTTCACACCACCACCCCGTCCTCAAATCAAGTGTTTTAGGAAGCAAAACCGCTCGTAATTAACTGAATGCTCCGTTAAGGGTTTGTCATTCCGCTACCGCTGAAAAAATTTACACCACCGACGGACTGCTTCTGAGCCGAGCCCGTTACCCTCACCCTGCCTCTCCCCGCTCGGGATCCAGTGACGGCACGTCCCAGGCACGGCACGCCACAGCGATGCATTAAGGCTCAAAGGCGGCCGCCGACGTCCCACCTCGGGGACGGACGGGCTGCCTTCGACAGCGGCACCGCCGCACGACTCCGCCCGAAGCCCCCGGCCGTGCACTGGCCCGCAAGCCGCGGCTCACCTCCGGGAGCCCCGGTTCGGCCCGGCGCATCCCTCGCTCGCTCCTCGGGGCTGCGGCCGGGGGCCGATCCAGGGCTGTCCGGAGGGAGAGGCGCTGAGGGGAGGCGTCTCCCGCCGCCGCCGCGAGCCCCCAGGCAGGGCGCGCGCCCACCTGCCCGCCAGAAATAAACTCCGCGCGCCCCAGGAGCGTGTGACCCGCCGGCCGCGCGGGCAGCGCAACGGGCTGAAGGGGCAGCGTGGGACCAGCGCGACTCGCGTCCCGAGGGAGCGCAGCCCCAGAACCCACTGCAGGCGGAGGGAACAGGGCAGCGAAGAGGGCAGGGGCGAAGCCGCGCGGCGCCGCACCCTCGTTACACAGGTGGAGAAGAGCCGAGCTCCAGCAGAACATCGCTCCAGGCGCCCCTACCCCGCGAGCAGGAACGCATCGGCGCCCACCACCCCTTCCCGGGCTTGGCCGGGCTGGGCTGCGGGAGCCGCGTCAGGGCTGAGCTTTACCTGAGAGTGGGCATGTCTCCCCGCCCGGCCGCCCGCGGCGGAGCCCCCCGCTGAGCAGCGGCGTCGCCCTCTCTGCCCGACGCCTGCCGGTAGCTCCGGCCGCTGCGCCTACCGCCCAACGCGCCGCCCGCCTCGGCCGCGACTGAGCCGCCGGCCACGGCTCGGCCGACCCACCCGCTCTCCACCGCCCCGCCCCGCCCTCCCGCGCACGCCACCATTGGCTGAGCGGCTGTGAGGGGCGGGCCCGAGCTGTCCGCGGTAGCGGGGAGCTCCGAGAGACGGCGACGGCGGCTCCGGCGCGCTGGCGAGCGGCTCCGCGCCCCGCTTTGGAAGCGCACGGTACCGAGCGGCGCCGCCCGCCATCTTTAGTACGGGCAGAGAGCAGGCGCCTCAAACACTCCTCCTCCTGCACCGCCCTCCTGCAGCCCGGGAGGCGACTCGGTCGTCAGAGCTAATTAAAAAAAAAAAATGCTCAATGGACTTAGCGAAGAGGTGCGGAGCTCGACCCGTTCTGCCCACATTAAAGATGGCAAACAGAGACACCGGCATCGCCGCTCCTCAGCTGTCACGGGGCTGTGGGAATTGCTGCGCTCCCCAGGGGACCCCAACCGCCCCCCGGCCGCTCCCGCCGGCCTGCCCGCCCTCCCGCCGCCGCTCCGGGACCCCTCGGTCCTCCCTAGCCGCTGACTGACGCCTCCTCGCACACGCGGTTTTTACACACTGGACAAGAACGCGTTTTCACTCCTTTTATTTGTGCGTGAGGTAAGACCCTGAACGCCGCCCCGGGCGCCCTTCCGTGAGCCTTCCTCCTCGGCCACCGCCGCCGGGTATCGGCACCCACCGCCACAGCGCAGAGCCGGGGTGGGGCTGGCTGGCCCTGCGGCTGCTGCCTCTCACTTTAGATCCAGAGAAGAGAGAGCTTTGATTCCCGGGTTGCTGGAGCGCCTGGCAGCCACCTGTGGTACACAGCTACCAGACACGGCTCTATCCTTCCAAGTTGCCCGAGGGGAAGAGTGGAGACGCGGATGAGACGCCGGCCTGTTTGCCAGCCCTTCCTTGCTTAACCTGTTTCGTGTCTGCCTGACATTCAAGCAGAACTGCCCTGTCAAAAAGGAAATTCATCGGTAAGGCCAGGTTCCTATTCTTGCTCTTCCTTAAACACTTGCTGTCAAAGTTATTGGCACCCCGTGCAGATTTGGCACTTAGTTAACTTACCAGCACCAGAAACACTGATTCATGAAACTGATGTCAGAAGAGGTTGTTTTTGCCAAAAGTGAATCCCACGTTGTTTTAAGTACTGCTGTGTCACCTCTAATTATATATTTAAGCTTTACAACTTCCTAATCATGTGTTTATTATCCTTCGTTTCCCTTCCTCTCAATCTATAAAATGGGAATATTATACTCATTAATACTGAAAGCCAGACTTTTCAAACTGTTCTCAAATTTTGGGTGTCTCAGAAGAGATGATGCCAAAATGTGAGATGTTAATGGTGTTCAAAAACCTATAGGATCACATGAAAATAACAGGAATGTTTACATGCAATACCTGCTGTAGGACAAATTTCCTAGGTTCTCTAAATTGGGCACTCAACAATTAATCACCACTTACAAATTTCTCATTAATAAAGTATGACAGGGATCTTTAAAAGTCAAACTGACTGGAATGGGAAACACATCCATCTCCTTACTGTTGCAACAACAGGTCCCCAAATCCTGATGGAGGATTTTCAACTCTAATAAAATGAAAATATTACATATAACAGAACATAAATATTATAACACCTGCATCCTCTGATCTGTGCTGAATGACAGATTGTTTCTAGTTTAACAATTTCAGTGCATAATAGCAAAACCTCTGTTTCGTAACCGTAAATGTGAGGGAGGAGGAAATCCCATCACAGGCAAATATAGCAATAGTAGTAACACACCTTGGTCTTTTTGGTCCTATCACTGTATTTTAAATAACTACTCATAAAATTATAATAATAAGTCCTCTAATATTTGCTTGGCTTTAACAAGTACATAATAATATGTAAAGAAAAACAGATGTAATACATTAACAACCTCTATTTACAGTACTTTGTAACACACAACTGCACATAATGAATATTATGCTACAGACTCCAAATGAGGCACCAACAACTGTTTCTAACTTTTTCCCAGTTCAGTAAGAGGGTGTATTTCTAAAAAATTAAGCAGCCTTTCATGAAACAGCATGTATGACACCTCAACAGTATTTGTCAACTTCAAAGACTTTATACTTCCAACTATTCCCAAGTGCCCAAATGTCTTGCTTGTACTACCACATACCCACAGGTATGTGAACCTACAGGTTCTACCATTACTGGCATCACCTACCCCTACAGGGTTTTTGGGCATTTGCCAGGGAACTTCTAGACATTCTGACACCTCAGTGGAGCACCCATGGTATCCCTGAGAAAATGGTGGTTTACTGCTTATGGACATTCATAGATTGATTCATTTTATGCTGCTTGTGCCAAAAGTTCAACTTGCAGTCACATCACATGGATGCTAGGCAGCCAGCCTGAGTTTCTTCAGCCTCCCTGACACCTTCCAGACTTGTTCTGCATGCATGGGACACCTGACCTGTGTTTTGGCTTCAGAAAACCAAGAGAAATATGGAATTGACAGCTTTTGTATCTAAAAATGTATAATGCTTGAAGGGTCTAGCCATAATTTCTCTCGACCTCTTCTGCTACTGTAAAGTAAGGAGGAGAACTTCATGACCATAGGAGTTCCTGTGCATAGGATAAACAACCATTCCTCAGGTTATTTCACTAAAACATTCCCTTTCAAGCATGGTATGAATTAAAAATGAGCTGCACCCCTACCTGACATAACAACAGGTGAACATGTGAGAACGTTTAAAATTGCACTTTATTGAAGTAATCCATAAAACTATACATCTTAAACATTTATAACTTGTGTATCAAAGATACAGGCAATCTAGGCCTTAGCCTTGGACTAACATGTTATGTTTTACACCACAGATATTTGGTATAAATGGCCCAGTTTAGAGTACATAGACAAAAAGCTCATCATCCCCCAGATTTCACTCAACTTCCTTCAAGTACAAAACTAAGGCTAATCTTAGATAAGCTGCCCATTCTTCTATCTTCACAAGACAGAAGGATGATCTTTTACATAACAGTCTTAGCAGACATTATAAAATGGGACTAGCAAACAGCAAGTCCACAAATTTTCTTTCAATAACAGCATCTTGCAGAGCTTGCACATATTTTGCTATAACTGTGGTTGTTTTAAAACATTTTCTACAGAGACAATTTAATATTTTGCAACATAAAATAAGATGTGCTTTTATCTTGTGTGGATCTACTGGCAAAGTATTAAAAATATTATTTTAGAATTCAATAGAATAATCCCATTTTTTAAATACAGCTTCAGATTCCATACAGCTGTAAGAGCAAAGGAAAGTCTATCAATCTGCTACCTTTTTTCTATCTTATTCTAGTCAAATAGCCTAGCCCTTGAGACACTTACAACTGCTTTGAGCCACTGAATGTACAAGGAACAAAGAAACACCCACAGAAATCTTTCACTGTAAATAAAATCCCAAGGTAGCATAAAGGCAGTAAGTCATTTTATGTTACCATACCTTTCAAGCACAGAGCAGCTTTGACTGCAAACAATCATTACATACATTATTACAGTTCAAAACATTAAAAAAAAAAATCCATTTCCCTTCACTGAATTCTGAGTAATACACAAAGACTTCTCTCTGTCACATAAAACACTTGGATATTTATTATATAAATAACATTAGTAGGTAAATTGAAATTATGTAAGAAACAATTTGCATAAATATTAAATTAATAGTCTTGAGAACACAGAGTGTTCACATTGTTCAATTGACTTTTTTCAAGAAGATAAAGTTTTCTAATACATTGCCAGCACATATTAGTGAATGACCTTTAGATAGCAACCCATTCCCTGCTTCTGAAACTGGTTTTGTGAAATATTTGTGTACCATGCCTGTGTAAGTAACCACTCAAATTCAATATTGCAACCTTGAATCACAACCCAGAGTTTTGCTTCAAACATTGCCACATGAAATACACCTTAGTGACAACAGAGTGAGCCAAGGTCTCATTCTACAGAAAGTACATTTCACACTAGTGCACTAAGACCATATTCTGCTACTTCTACATTCACTCAGCTCTCCTTTCTGGGCATCTTCCTTGTCTGTTTAGAATATTAGTAGATTCAATTAGATGAGTAATTCTACACAAGCTGTTTCATTAGCTGAAAAGAAGGAACTCACAAATCTCAGAAAAAAAAATCACAGGAATTTCCAGATCCATGATGAAATAGACATACTTGCACTGGCTCCCTTCCCCAGGTAATCAAGCATGCTACAGCTCTGGAGACAAGACTAGTCCTGTCGATTTCAGGGAGGCAGCACAGCAAGCCAGGGCTGTGCACATTTCTGCAGGGTCTCAGGAAATACTATTCTTTCTAAACTAGAATGGTCCATCTGTATGACTCTTCTGGCCAGGTGGGCTGCAGGTAACATCAGTAACTGAAGAAAGAGATACCAGCCACGCTCATGGTCCAGAGCAGAAAGGGCCTTCCCACGACCTCCTCTTTTCTCAGGTTACACACACCTTCCCATGAAGCCAGGAATTACTTTAACGAAAAAGATGAAAGCACAGTGACAAGCCTCTCCAACATAAGAACACAAAACTGTGGAAATATGACACACACTATGAGAAATCCCACAGGGTTACATCAAAGGCCGGGTGAAGACACGTGTCAATCTAAACAGTAATTTGAGAATTACATATCTGAACAACAGGAACGAGTGCCTGAACTGTAAGAGCATGAGCTGTAACTCCCATGCTGCAAGTCATTTCAGTTTTGGATATACTTCTGTCAACACAACTTTGAAGGGAAGGTTGCTGATGTTATGTACTAAATAAAGCAAAGTTAGCAAAGTCTGTTGCCAGTGCCTTCAGAAGTATTTGTTTGCTTTCTACACAACTCTAAATATCCACCTGAAGAAAAAGTCAATTGCTCTTATTCATCTGGGAGCATACACAGCAAGGTGCTTGAGTTTCAAGATCTTTGTACTAAGAGGCCATCATGAGTACTGGCATGGAAAAGTTTACCCGTATTTGCAGATATGAGAAATTAGAAAGTGAGAAGACTATAACCCATGAAGTCAGAAACTGAAAAGAATACAAATGGGGAGCAAGATGAAGCTAAAAAAGAAAAAAAAAGCAAGAGATAATAAGAGAGAAAAAATATTTACGAAAGTCTATCTGAAAGCCTTGTCACAGTTCATTTAAAATATTCAGAATCTTCTTTCATTTATAGAGAGCTGGTGAAGGAATAAGATAAATTAAAAGGCAGATTAAGAAAATTAAAAATGCATTAAATTGGCAATATTGTTACAGTCACCGGTATCAAGCTGTCTAAAAATCCAGTGGAACTACGACAAAGAGCTGCTTTTGATAACAATGACCCACAGAGAGCTTGATAATTTATTCTGAAAAGGGAGAGATGTCTAACAGTAACAGAAGAAGAGGAATATTGTACTTTGTACTTTTAGTATAAAGTATTTGTCAAACTGAATGCTTACATTGTCTTCACACAGATAAACTGATTTGTCCAGCCAGCCAGCCACGTCATGACTATTCAATCAATACCACAGCTGCAGGACAGCCAGAAGGCCATTCTGCAGCAGAGGAGACTTCACAGGGGAGGATTTCACAAGCTTGTCCATTTTTTTCTTCTGCAGGCATGCACATTTCTCTACAGACATGTACATATAAGCTTCAACGTTTCTACAGATTGTACAAAGTATTTCATAACATTACCAGTCTGTTCACAGAAGCCTGGCTGCAGTTTTCACACAATTCCAAGTTAAAACCACACCAAGTATCAAAGGACACAAATCCTTAGTAATTCTCCTCTAAAGTGACGCCTCCTGATGTTTCCAGTAAGTTGATGCTACCACTGGGTGACGAGCCATTTGCAGTTTTGCAAGCCTAGTTTCTGTTCAAACAGTACAGTTGACACACACAATGCCACTTCATTTCAGGCAGCAGAGATGCGGGCAGAAGCCCGAAACAATGCAGCCTGCATTGATGGCCTTGCCTAAAGCCAGTCGGTTTCAGAGGGGATTTGCACCCGTCAATAAAGACAAAGCAAAACCTGCCTCCCAGCAGCACAACGTCAGCACAACACATTGTGGGGCTGGGAACGCCTGTTTGGGTCTGGGGCTTTGTGTTCTGCTCACTGGGTGGCAAAAGCCAGCCATCCTGTATTGCTTTCAAACAACTGTAGCTGAACCCGGTCAGCACTGCCCACTGCATGAGGGAGCAGTATTTGCTTTCCCTTGCCTGAAAGGCTCAAAGGGGACTGAAAAAAAACATACGTGGCCATGGAACCTCCCTGATGCCATTTGGAGAGAGAAAACGATGGAAAACAGATATAAGGGAAGAAAACATTTGTTATTGTTGACAAGGTATGGCTTTTATTAGAGTGGAATTGGAATGGTTTTTATGTCGTTTTGTCCTACTAAAATAGTTTCTGTGGTAGCCACAGGAAAGATTCAGGTTTCTATCATATGGGAGAATAAGGTACAAGACCATCCTTGTTGAGTCCATTAGATATGGTCTTCTGAAGAGGCTGGGGAGCCTCAGATCTAGATGTTGAGAACCAGAAACACTCCACTAGTTCTTGGTATAAACATTCTGAAGTTATTATCTCCCCAAATTTTAAAGTGATTTTTCACTTCTTTTCTAATCTGTAGGTTGTTTCCAATACTCCCGAGCATAAGTATCAGTATTTGCATTCACAACTGAACCTCATTACAAATACAACAAATTCAAGGAACCTCAACCATTCTGGTACTTTCTGTCCTGCTTTTAACATGGGGCAAAGTCCCACGGCAGCATTTGGCCAAACATGTTCTGGCCACTGTGTTCAAACAAGTGCAGAGTTCCATCAAATCTAGTCCAACCACCTCACCTGCTCCACGAGTCCAGCCTGTGGCCCAGAGCACACATTAACTTCTTGATCACCAGTTAATTCTGGCATCTCTCCTCTTACGAAACAGAGCTAGAGTCTAGTTTACACTTCATATTGAAATAACTTGAAACAGACTCAGAGTACACAAGCTCTAACAGCGTTCCTCACGTCTGACCTATCATACCTTACAAAGTACTCTTTTCAATATAACCAGTTGTTACTGAAGCATCTCACCATGTCCTCTCATTCTACTGCAAACACTCTTCACACTTTTATCTTAGTACTCCAATCACGTTCTCAAATTGTTTATTTTTCATGTTCAGGGTTGAAGGAGATAAACCCCAGTTTTATGTAATGAACTTCATAAACAGAAACATTACAGTTGTCAGTTTCTTACCCCACCTTGCTTTAAGGCCCTTGGAAATAAGAGTTACTTTGTAATGACAACCTTACACTGCTGCCTGCCATTTATTTGTTCAGAGCTCAGTTACATTTTTTCTCTTCCCCTATCTGCAGCTGAGCTTGTCAACTATTATTAGACTTGAAAAGTCACTCAGCTGCCAGAGGAGCAAGTACCCTGACTTTGACAAATTTAATAGGATTAGTTCTTTCAGTAAGGACTTCAGTACCGAAAGGAACTGTTCTCATCTCACTGCTAAAGTACGTGTCTTTTACGCTATATTTGAGCAAGTTCTTAGTTATTGCCAAGATAATTTTGGACCTTTCAAGCCTCATATCATTAATCCTCTTCGTATAATAAATACTTGGAAGGAAATAACCTATTTTCCAATTATATTCATGTCTGAATAAGCCCAAGAAAACAAACGAGAAACAAAAGCTCCACTATAGCTCTCTCGGTGCACATTTTGCCCGTGCTTCCTGCATTGAGAAACCTCGTCTTGTTCTGCTGTGACATTTCTAAATACATGGCTTGTTTCTCTGCAGACCATCAGTCACATGGGATCCAGGGATACTACCCAGTGATCACACCCATAAGGAAGTACAGCAACTGGCTCGGATCATTTCAATATGAAAACCTTTAAAAATATTCCACGTGTCCTGAAGAAACATTTTTAGATAACTAAATTCCTGCCTAACGGAGGTCACAGATCCCCTCAAGGATAATAAACGAGGCTTTCACAGCACGTTTTTCCAAAGAATATGGGGTGACAACCCCCGCTGCGTTTCAATCCCGGCAGGCGTAGCTGCCGGCGGCATTCAGTTTCACCGCACGACCCCATTCAGGTGCTCAGAAGCTCCTCGGCGCCAACCAACCCCGACCCCACGGCAGAGCGAGGGCCCCGCACACCAGGCGGCGCCGTCCCCGCTCCTCCAGCGGCACCGCAGCCGCGCTCCCGCCCGCCGCTGCCCCGGCTGAGCCGCGTCCCGCACGGCAGCACCCCTGGGCAAACGCCGGGGCCGGGCGGCGGTACCCACGGGGTGGCCGCTCGGATGGCAGCAGGAACAGAGGGCGCCGAGGCAGCGCAGCGTGACGACCCCGCCGCCCGCCTCCACGTGTGCCCGGCGCCGCCGGGAGGGGACCGCAGTCTCGCGGCGGGGCCGTCCGCGCTGCCCCGCTCCCAGCCCGGCCGAGCGCAGCCCGGCGCGGCGGGACCCTCCTGGCGTGACTGTAACCGCGCACCGTGGAGACACGTGTCTCGTCCTCCACCGGGGACAGAACCGGCGACACCCAGCGACCCTCTGGCATCCGCTTGAGAGAGGACAGATGCTTCTATCGCGAGGAAGAGCCCCTCCCCGTCTCCCGTTACCTCAGTTGCTTTTGCTCCAGCTTGAGCTTCTTGGCTTGCGGCTCCCCCGTTGCCATCTCCGTGCTGTGCGGCGTGCGGCGCGCTCCGCTCGCTCGGCCAGCCCCGGCCCGGCCCGCCCCGCCGACCGCGGCGGCACCGCCACCGGGGGGCGGGGGCGGCGGGGGGGGGGG
>VYZU01007886.1:52146-71329 GCA_013401355.1 Ceyx cyanopectus
AGGTACGTGGGGCGTGAGGGGGCCCGGGCCGCTGAGCGACAGCTCATCGCGGGGGCGGGGGAGCCGCGGGGGGCGCCGGTGTCCGCGTTCGGGGGAAACGGCGGCCGTCGCGGTGGGGCGGGCCTCGGCTCTGGCCGTGGCGCCCTGCCCGGCGGGAGCTGCCTGTGCCCGGTCGCAGCCGCCGGCGGTTCTGGGTGAGGGCTGACATCCTTGTCGGTGGCGGTAACGTGAGACTGCCCCGTGGATCCTGTTTTACCCGCGTCCGTTTCCCTCACTCGGTGTCAATTATAAGCACATTACGTTGGTTTTCAGCGCGCTGGAGCGTGTGCGGGGCAGCGCGGCCTGCGCTCAGCCGAGGCCCGGCCCGCGCCTCTCGGGGCTGCTGCTGTGCGGGGTCTCGGCGCCAGAGCGGGCGCCTGCTGCCCGGGCGTCTCCACGGGTCCGCACCCCAGTCCGCGGGGCATCTCCCCACCTTACTCTCTAAAATGAGAATTCGCTATGAGCAGGAGCGGTTTATTTTCCGGGGGAGATGTCACAGGGCCTGCAGGAGGGGTGGTGTAGAACTGTCTGTATGCACAGCCCGCAGCAAAGCCACAGCGGGAGGGACAGCACCCAGAGCACCCCAGTCTGTAGCAGCACTGCCGCAGACACGGTGCTGCTGGTCCTGCTGTACTTGCTCAATTAGCAAGCGGCCCTGCAAATGTAGATTTGCATAATAGGTGCTGGAAATCAGTCCATTACCATCCACCACTGTGTGTTATACAGCATTTCTGTCATGTACCTAACAGCGTATCTGAGTGCAGGTTGTAGGTTCTTCTGTCTCAGTTCTAATCTGCTTTGAGCTAGCAATGTACCTACCATGTTTTCAGCATGATGAAGATTTCATATCCATTAGATGTTGACTGAGCTGGAGGAATGCCTTCACCATTAAATGTTGCTATTACATAAATAACCAGGCAAAGAAATTATACTTGAATAATGAAATTCATGTTCATAGGAGACAGGCTGCAGTATGGGAGAGGAAAAGCACAAGCAAATTAAATTACTCATGCGAGAGGTAAAATGATGGAAGCAACGTTTTACAAAGAACTGACATGCCAACCGTGAGAATGTCAGCTGGCAGTTCCCAGCAGATTTGAATTGTACATAACTTTTCATTTGTTAAAAACAAACAAACATCTGAACAGTATTTCACTGTAGATGTCTAGGATTAAATCTGTGCTGTTCTGGGAGCTATCTCAACCAAATCAAACCTTTATAAAATGTCAAGTCCCTTGAACTCATTTTACTTTCCCACAATTGCCAGCTTCTCATATAGCTCCCAAAACTTAGTGAAATCTTTTATTATGTTTATCCAACATAATGCATGTGAGAACCTTCTTTTTTACAGTAACTTTTTAGAAGATTCTTTAAGACTTACTATTTGCCAGCCTGATTTTGTTCATGTGGGATGGAAGAATTAGAGTGCTGCTCTGCTCACTTCTCATGGAAGAGAAGGGGGGTAAATGTGGAAGGGATCTATGCCTTCTACCATCTCCACTTGGACTAGTTACAGCACGGTGCACACACAGTAAGAGCTGTCATTTACAGCAGAGTTCCAGTGATCCCTGTTGGCTCTGATGTGGTATTTCAGTAGTGCATGGCTCTTTGATGCTTTGCTTGTCCTTTCTGCAACCTCAAGTGCCTCTTAAAATAGAACTGTGCTGTTGCTCTGGCCTGTCAGACTTTTTGGAGCAGTGAATTGGGAGAGCATGATGGAAAACATCTTCCCAAAGGACTACTTGAGACAAGGTTTTTACATCCTATAATCTAATCTTGCTGCCTTGGCTGGTCAGACATCTCCCTGGTTTGGATGGAGTATGAGACTAATTATCACTCTTGCTGAAAATCCCACTGACAGTAAATGGGCAACAAGATACCTTATTTGGTTCTCTAAATCAGTAATCAGTACTGCTTTCAGAGAGTGAATTTCTTCAGTGGCCCCTTAGTAGTCCTAAAGTGGCTGATTTGGATGTAAATCGTGCAAGACCTGTTCCACCTTTTGTGGAAAAACGTAGTTTTAGCAATTAATTTCTAATTATTTTAGTGATTTTTTTTCTAAGAAACTCATGTGGTTCCAGCTTTTAAAGTGAAACTTTCTGTTCTTGTAGGTCAAGGGAACTGCAGTTATTCAGGATCTAATAATTGATCTCTTGGCAAGAAATGGAACTATCTCAGCAGCAATTAGAACTTTTAGATTTATACTGGAACTAAATTGAACAGAAGCACCATGCAAATGTGATGTTGGAAAGCTCATCAGTCAGTAGATGAAACACTGTACAAATTCAAATTATTATGCAGGCTGTGATTGTTAATTGGTAAAAGCATGGAGGAAGTTGGAGATGTTGTTGTGGATACTAAACATGGATTTAAGACAACTTTAGACTATTCTCAAAGGACTACTTCCTTTTAAAAACAATTCCAGAAAGTTACTAACAGTTTTTTAAATGAGAGTAAACAGAAATAATTGTGTGCTGAACATCAGGCAAGCAGAGTGTTCAGTAGAGTTGATCTTTCTGATACAATATGCACCTGAGTAGTTGTACAGACACAAGCACCAGGCACTTGTTAAGAAGGATTGCAAAATATTTTTACTTTGATGAGCAGTTACCTAAGCAAAAAAAACAAAAATATTATCGTGAAATTACAGAACATTCACATTTCAGTAAGAGCTGAGACTTCTGGGTCTTTTTGAGCTGCAGCTTCTCACATTGTGTCAGGTTGGTGCAGGTACTTCTACCTACCTTCAGAGCTGCCTGGTTGTCTGGCTTGAAAATGTCTTTAATAGGACTTTTTGTCAGGTTTGCTTTTTTAAGAGCCAGTAATTGGGGTTGGGAAAGTGGGAAGCATAGGTTGTCCAGTTTTTTCCACATGTGTAGTACATTTGTGGCACATCTTGAATTTATAGGAAAAAGCTAAACTACCAACCAGCTGTTTGTGACAAAAATACTGGCTTTAAAATAGAACTGCCTATCTTCACTTATTTTTTCCTCCAGATTGCTTTTAACAATTTGATTACTTTCCATTCATTTGTCAGTAATTTTTTTCCACAAGTATATATAACAGAGGCTCAGATAGTCCACCCTACTAATCCTTGAACCCTTCAGAGCAGCTACAGCAAACACAGGGAAGCTGTGGAATACTTTCCCAGTGATGGTCCCACTTGGAGATGGCTTCAGGAGCTATTACTAGCTCTAAAGGGCATTGCAAAGGTCAATGATAAATTCCTCACTTTCTGTTTTTCAGAGCTTTGGCTGTAACTCAGCTCAGTGTTTTGGAAAAGCAGCTGGTAACAGTATTTCTGCCTTAATTACATTTTAGAGTACTTAATTGTAGCGGAGGACAAGCATGTGCAATCAGTCTTTTTTCCCATGCTCACAGCCTCTCCCTCTTGCCAGTAAACTCCACTTTTGTTTTGTGAGCTCGTTGAGACTTCAGTCCAGATGTTTCTGTGCCAAGAGACTGAAAAAATAGAACATTGCAAAATGCAGATTTAGTCAAAAGAACAGCTACAGACATGGGAACAGTGTATTGAAGGTGCCTTGGTTAAAATACTCAGCTCTTCTGTGAGACCTTCAAAGTCAGGTAGGATTAAAATGTCTGCAAAGAACCACGTGGAGTTTTGTGTCAGAGCAGGGATGGCAAGTCTGTGAGGATAAGATGCAAACCCTCTGCTGGGTTTCTTGTTGCTTCAGTGCTTGGAAGATGCTGTTCAGTCAGTACTAAAAATGAGTATGAATGGTTTGCTCTGCACAAAAGATGCAAATAATCATCTACAGATGTCTTCAGTTTTCTTCTTAGGCCTAAAAGCAGAGAGGTGGGAGGCATGGCCTGTTGCAGGAGCTGCAGAAGCCCACGTGCAATGTTTCACACAGAGCAGTTTGTGCTGCCATCTCAGAGTGGGGTGTGTGGGTGTGTGGGTGTGTGTGTGTGTGGGTGTGTGTGTGTGCTGCTGCACAGGGACTCAGTTCATACATTTTGGAGTTGTGCTTTTGCTACTGCTGGTTTTTTTAAATGCATGACCTTTACCCTCAGAGTGCTGCAGCTCTTAACATGCTTTGCTGTTTGGCCACAAGCACTAACGACCTATTGGCGTGAGGAATTTTTCTGTTGCTAGATTATTTCTTATGTTCAGCATTATTTAATTTTTTTTCTTCACAAATCTAAGATTCTGATGAGATAGAAGAATGTAGGCTACTGATAAATGAATTCAGGGATGTCTGTGTGTCTGGAGTACAGAGAGTAGCAGAGAAATCTTCAGTACTGGGAGCACTGTAAGTAATTTCTGTTAAATAATAGCTTATATAAGATAGTCTTGTAGCAATACTAGTTGCAAGATACCCGATGTGAAGTCCATCTTTTGTGGGCTGGCGCCAATTGCTTGACAGTCTGTGGGATAAATCAAATTACTTAGTAGGCTGATGTCCCCACTGCTAGAAGAGCTTCTTTTAGTCAGTGCTGAGAAGAATCCCAGCTGAGCTGCCCATTGACTGATAGGGCAGGGCCTGTGCCCATGGATTGCCCTCCTCTTACTGAAACTGCAAGGAGAGAGTTTCTGTTTTCCAGAGCAATTCAAATTAGCAGCAAATTAGCATAATGCTAAAACTTGTCAAGGAGAAAAGAGGTATGTGAGGGATTTTGAAGGGAAGTCTTACACTAGAAGCAGAATAATTCTGTATCGTGGGAAATCCTGTAATCCCCATCTTCCTACCCAGAAGGTAGGGCAGGCATCTAGGTGGGATTTTACTGCTCAAGTTCCACAGCTAGTGCAAAGCTGTAACCTGCCAAGCATGGTCCTAGGGTCAGCTTGCTCCTCCAGTTCACCACAAGGCCACGCTGACTCTTGGGTGAACATGAGGATAAGGGCAGCTTGGGGTGGATGGGGGAAGAGGGGCTACCCATGCCATCCCTTGATTGCATTTCAAGTCGTGGTCTCCTGTCCTCAGCAGAAGGTGGGACAGAAGAGGCAGCTCTGCTCACATGGCAGGAGCCAGCTGCAGGCACAGGGGGGTGGGTGGATGGAAGGACAGACAGATGGACAGTACAGAGGTAGTAGTTCTGAGGGCCGGCTGTACTGCTGTGCTTCCAAAGCCTGTGTCACAACCAATGCCATCCATCATTTCCCATCAACAGTGTGTGTGAGCACTGACAGCAGGACACTGCTAGGGCTTAAAACCACCGTCCCACCTACCTGGTGCAGTTTGTCCCAGCATCATCCTGCTGCAGCCCAGTGGGGCCTCCCTGCTCCACATCCAGGCAACTGGAACTGGAGTCTTCCAGCTGCCTCTACTGAAACTCTCCTATGCAGCCTTGTATGCATTTACTAGGGACTGGGTCTTATATTTATTTGTTAACAGACATGCTATTGTATCCGTTTTGAAATGTACAGAGAGCTATTCTAAGCTTTATAGCTGATCACCTTCATACCTTTGGGCTGCCTTGGTGTGGAACAATACTGACATTCAGTGGTTGATTATACTTGCCACCTTTGTGTGACTATCCAGGAGATTTTGGAAGGTTTTAATGTTCAGTGCTGGCTAAATTCAGAACACGTTTAGTTTAACTGGATTAAAACAATTGTGTCAAGGCTCCTTTATAAGAATACTGCGCTCACAGTGTTAAAATTGTCCTTTTTTTTTTTTAACAAACTGAGAGATGCATTTTTTGCATTTGGTCTGGGACAGATGCAGTAGCAACACCCATTCTTAAGCAAATTGGCAATCACAGTTTCCAAAGGAACTACCTCTTACAGTTGTATACCTCTGTATTGGCTTAGTTGTTTTTTTTCTGCCCATGTTTTGACTATTGGTCTTTTTTTATCTACCACCCAAGACAGGGTGCTCTTAGCAGGAGGTGTCTAAGGCCTGGCAAGGCCTCAGTGAAAACAAGCACATTGCTGTCGTGCATGTGAAGGAGCAGCTGGAGTTTAGAATTTGAAAAGTTGGATCTTGGCACCCTTTGCATATCTGCTGACTTAGGTGGGGAAAAATAGCATGCTAACTACCTTCTTTAGTAGTCCCTTTCACCTTCTCTGCTGAGCTGTGGAATACATACTTCTGTTTTCTCAAGATCTGTAGGGCCGGACTATTTTTCAGTGTGACAAGTGAGTTGGGTCATCAGCCTGGTACTGTGAGCAGTTTAGGTTCAGACACAGCAACAAGAGCTCACTCTGTATGGAGCTGAGTGCTTACGCTGGTATTCTGGAATGAGGCTTGATCATCCAATGTTAGGACTCCTTCAAATATCCTTGGGACTGGGCCATTTACCTTTAGATGCTTCTGTGCCATCTGCACATTTGTGTGGCAGAGTAAACATTAGTGAAGGAGCAAATTTTATCTCCATTTTACAGCATGATCCTAGCCAAACATCCTAAGGTTCATGAAAACTTACCAATGGTTTTTAGAAGATGTGTTTGGCTTCTCTTGGGTGTGCAGAGTTGATTCTGGTGTTCATGTTTCAAGATGTGTATGTCCAGTAACTGTTTGGGCTCTTCCCAGTCATGTTTGAAGCTCAAAAAGGCTAAAACCAGTTAAACTTAGGCCATCTCTATAGCAATCACCTACCCATTTCCACCAGCACTGCTACACCAGCTGTAGCTCTGTGGCTGAGTAGTAACTTATATCAGGAAGTTGATCTGAGCAGAAACTCCTCTTCCTGGGTCAGTATATGGTTGGACTAGTTTCCTAATAGAAGTAATTGTGGAGCCACAGACCACAGGTAGGGACAGATAGCCAGGGGCAGCTACTTCAACTACAAAATTAATTTATGCAGGATATATGTTAACTTCACCTTGAGAAGCTGGTGCTTGGGTACAGTTTCTTTTGTTTTCTACACCTGAGTTTAAACTTGGGCCGTGTTTTTGTCAGAGGACAGTTATGCTGCAGGTCAGCCAAAGCATTCTATCTGTCTCATGTAAAGGCTAAAGAGAGAAACTGAAGTCCAATAGCATTTGTGTCTCCTGTATACGTGGAGAAAACAGTTTATTCACTTCATTTGAATCAACAACTTAGTTCACTTACTATCTCATTGAAAATTGAGAAATAGACTGGGAATTACTTTTAAAAAAGATCAATAAGCTTCTTGTCCCCTGAATAAAATGAAGTATTGGTGGCTGAGGCATGTTAATTGTAAATCTTTAAAGATACAAGAAAAAGCAGTTACATTCCTTATCTGCTGCTCATATTTGCTTTTTTCATGAGTGAGATAAAGTGCAAAACATTCTATGTAAACATATTTCATGCCTCAAGCACATTAGGGGCAATTTTATTCATTAAATCACATTTGAAGTCCTAGTTTTGTGTACTTTTAATGAATTCCAACCCTTTATCCAAGTGCAGCTTGGCATAGTTTGTAAGTAAAAGACTAATCAGCCAGCAAAACCTTCCCACTTTTCTAGTTCAGCAGCTGAAAGCTGAGAATCTAAAGAGCTGTATCTTTAAGATAGCACAATTCTTAGTTACACATGTAAATGGTACACAAACTCCACCGCTATAGGAAACAATTTGTGTTACCCTTAAGTGTTGCTAAACATGTTTAAGTGAGTGCCAGCTCATGAGAGCCAGCTTTTCTTTAAGAAATAAATAATAACAAATACCAAACAGGGATGAAAGTGGAAATCAAGGCTGCTAGTTTCTTGCTTTTGTTATATGTTAGCAACTTGTTGCACTGTGAAATAGTTTGTGATATAACCTTCCTCTAAATGAAGAAAATGCAATTTAAAGCAAAGCAGGACTGAAACTGACAGGGCATGTTACTAAAGAATAACCACTGTAAGAAAGGGAATCTGGGAGAAGAAAATTATGTCAATCCTCATATCCTTTTGTTTATTTTAACTTCTTTGAATATGTTTCCAACAGAAGATGATCCACAGCCTGTTTCTTATAAACTGTTCTGGTGATATATTCTTGGAGAAGCACTGGAAGAGCGTCGTGAGCCAATCTGTGTGTGATTATTTCTTTGAAGCTCAGGAGAAAGCAGTCGATGTTGAGAATGTGCCTCCTGTCATCTCAACACCCCATCACTACCTCATCAGCATCTATCGGGATAAAATCTTCTTTGTGTCTGTCATACAGACAGAAGTGCCACCACTCTTTGTAATTGAATTTCTGCACCGAGTAGCAGATACTTTCCAGGTTTGTCACCATTCAATAAGTTTTAATTTCAAATAATTCCAAAGGAATTTTTGTCTAAAGTTGTTTGGTTTTGGTTTTTTTTAAAGAAAGGAGTAAACCCTCCTGTCAGCAACTTTCCCCTTTGCAATTTTTAAGCACTGGTTTATAGAATACAAAAGGAATGAAGGTGTATTCTGTGTATTTGTTTGATCTATAGATACCAGAACACATGCATTAAAATGCTGGTTTTTTTCTGTAAGATTTTGTACTATTCATGTTCTGTAGATGAAAAGAAGGAGCATACAGTCATGGAGTACTCTGTAGAGAAGACAGAGCTGCAATGCATGAGTCAGTTTTCAACCTATGTCACAGATACTGTAAGGGAACCTCTGTAAAGACTGAGCATTGCCAAATGATAGTCTCCTTGTTTTACAAGTCTTCTAACTGAAGGTGTGTTAATGCTCACAAGTGGGAGAACCTTTGGAACGTGTATACTAGTAAACCAGATAAATTTCACTGCTCATGTTGGTTTTATTTATAATTAGATTATAAATGTAACCTTTATATATGATGCTGTCAGACCATAGAATTAGCTAATCAGTTTAGGCACTAAAATTCCTTGATATATTGGAGGGTTTCTGTAAACAAAAATCAAACAAACTACTGCAAAGCATTAACAGGAATAAAAATCCTCTCCTTTGTAATCTCTGATTTGTTTAGGATTACTTTGGCGAATGTTCTGAGACTGCAATTAAGGACAATGTAGTAATTGTGTATGAACTTCTAGAAGAAATGTTAGACAATGGCTTTCCACTGGCAACAGAATCTAACATATTGAAGGAGCTGATTAAGCCTCCCACAATTTTGCGCTCCGTTGTCAACTCCATCACAGGTATGAAAAGAAATCATTTTCAGCAGTGACTGACTGGCTGCTTAAAAACAAATTATCATCAGGCTTCAGAGCTAAAAAATAATACCATTGGTGTCAATCTGGAAGTTGAGGCCACTGTCCTGCCACTTCACACAATTAAGAGTTGAATAAAAGCAACCTCCTCCTTATTTGCAGTCTGTGCCTGACCCCTTCGATACACCCACTAACACTTACCCAAGCCACAGCTACTGAAGTCTCTCAGGAATAGCAGTTCTCAGTGCAGACAGCACATACTGGAGACAGCTGCTCTGGAATTGGTACAGAGCTAGCCCCAAGCCCTGAAAAGATGAGGGGCATTGGAGAAGGTTATAGAAAACACTATAGAAAAGTACATAAGAGCTAACTAATAAATCTTTGCTGCCTGGGAACAGGTAGCACTAAGGAAAGCAGCCTGTCCTCAGCTTCCTCCCCACCCCCACTGGCATCTGTCAAGTTTAGAGATGTTTTCTGGCTGTTGTAAATGGGTATGTCTTGCACTGACAGAGCCAAATGTCTGTCAGCTGAGCTGGTGGAATCTGCTTGTCTGGCAGGAGGGTGCAAGGGAGGTGCTCCCCGAGGTGTCACGTGGAGTCAGATACACGATGTTCACCTCTGCTGTGTCACAGAAAAGCAGAAGGTGGGCTGCAGGGCTGCAGCTCAGAGGAGCTGGTCTTTGAGGTAGCATCTGTGCTTTAATCCCCGAGTATAAATTACATCCATTTTTATTTCTGTCTTTCAGGCTTTGCTTGTTTTGGGGTTTTTTAATGTGGTTTTGGATTGTAGCTATGAAAAATATCTATGGTATTAATGGACTAGATGCACCACTGTAAGGGGAATTAAGACTCCTGTAGCCAAGGGTTGCAGCATCAAATCCTCTTGTTTTATCTAAAGCCTTATTACAATTCCCTAGGACCCTAAAGTACTGGCCCCAGGCAGCCTGCATCTTGTCACTGTCAACAGCTCAGACCTGAGTGGGTGGGAAACACCAGCCTGAGAGCTCTCCTGCCTACCTGGACAGGCAGCCCAGCCAGCACAGTGCTGCTGCACCCTGCAAGGCTGCTGAGGGACACGAGGCACAGACACAGCCACTGCTCCCAGCCTCTCAGCAAAGCTGGCTCACGTGGCAGGATACTACCTGCAGTTTGCCAAAGAGCACAAGCAAGCGTGAGCTGTGGCCCTGTCCTGAGACCTCCTTCTAGCAGGCAGTGTTGTTTGCAGCACACTGGGATTCCAACATCAGTCACCTAAGCCCCAGGAGTGATAAGAATTCTTTTTTTTTTTAAGAATTATCTTTTTACTATATAATGAGGTAGCTTGTGAAGCTCTTTTCTCACACTGAGTGGTATTAGAACCAGGAGCTGAAGGTGACAGGAAGGCAGGCAGGGGCAGTGGCACTGCAGTTAGGGAGCTCAGAAGTTGAGGCAACAGGTCAGGTCAGGATCAAATGATAACAGGGTCATCTACACACTGCCAGGAATGTCCATCATGGTGAGACAGACATGACTTTCTGCTCTGACCTATGAGCGAGGGGCCAGCTGGGGTTGGCACACTGTCGGGGTGGATGTGACTGTCACGTTGCTGCAGGGTTGCTCAGATGGGTACCAAGGGTGAGTGCTTCAGGGTAACAGCTCTCAAGAAAAGGGAGTAGGAGCCCCCCCTAAGGCTTCCTCTAGGTCTTTTTTCCTCACAACTCCTATCAGTAAATCAACTCTGAAGGCAGCCACCTAAAACCCATGGGAGAAGGGGGAGGCCTGCTTCAGGCCCTCACAGGGAGCTGGAAAGTTTTGAACTACAGTGCTGAAATCTTTTGCAGCATCTAATCTCATGTCTGGTCCCACCCCAAGCTCCTGCTGACTTAAGCTTTGTGCTTTGCTGTGCAAATGTAGTCTAAAAACTAAAAAATCTGGACATGCTTAAAGCAAATTCCTATCACCTAATGAATGAGTTGTTAGTGGTCCAGGTTCTAGTCTGGAGATCTAGGAGCAAATCTTGCTATGATTGTTAATTTTTGCAGCTGAAACATTCTTCTTGTAATTAATTACTGATTGAGTTCCTTTTCATTCTGAAGGCAGTAGCAATGTGGGTGACACACTTCCCACCGGACAGTTATCCAACATTCCCTGGCGCAGAGCAGGGGTAAAATACACAAACAATGAAGCCTATTTTGATGTCATTGAAGAAATTGATGCAATTATAGACAAATCAGGTAAGATGCCTTGCACATTCTTTTTTTGTTGTTGAATGTCTTTGCATTTAGCTGCTGTTGTTTAGAGAAAATACTGCCCAACTGCTTTTTTGCATGTGTTTTATATACATTAATCTATATCTTACACAGAAATACATAATTTAAAATGATGTGCAATTTAAAATGATGTGCCCAGATGCATTTTTCAGTCATCTTAAATAGCAGTATGCTCTATGCTGATTCAAGAACATCCACAAGAAATATTCTACACTTAGCTATTTTCTGTTTGTGTATTGATTATCTCAGAGATACAAATGGAAAAAAAAAATACTTAAAGTTTTAAATGTGATGAGAAAATTATCTTCCATTGTTCCTGCCAGCAATTTACTATAGTTCTTGTAGGCCCTCAGATGAGCAAGTCAAAAGCTTTCATTAGCTTTCTTCTAATAGCAAGACAAAAACTGGTGCAAAATGAGTGGAGCCAGATATTATGAAGCGAAAATAGCACTCCTGTCTTTTCTGGAAGTGAAACATTCAATTACAAACATCTTTGATTTGATGTTGAACTCTGAGGAAGAATCTGGTAACTTTTGTATAAATATTGCCAGATGCAAAAAGAAAAGGGCTGTGCTGTGAACAGAAGCCTGCAGTTGTGTTCCTTAGTGGGGCCATCTAAGGCTGCAGGACACCATGTTGTTGTGGCATGGGGCTTGTGGAGGGAGCAAATCTGATTTCTTAGTTCAGTGCTGCCATTGTAGCTGTAGTCAATGTTGTTTTGGTTTCATACCAAATGAACACATTCTCTGGCCACCCTTGAACTGGACAGTCATAAGTAGCTAGTGTGCAGCTCTTGCTGTTTTCAAACTACAAGAAGGTGGTGGTTACAGTCAGAACACTCCGATGGCTGTGCTGCTTTCCTGGATACATAGGTTTGCCAAAAGTAGGATGAAAGCTTAGTCAGAGGAGTTATGACTGAGACCATGTTTGTATTTCTGTAGGTATTTCAACCCCATCAGCATCCACCAAGCATTTAAATTTCCTGCCAAGGATCCACTGCAGTAGTCATAGCTACTCTTCCTGCTCTGATCCCTCGGGAACTAGAGATACAAGAATCTTTCTCCCTAACCTTTACTAGGACTAAGTTGATAAGGTTGCTCCCCTAGAACAGGGAAATTATCTTGTTTCACAGGGATATGGTTAAATGCTTCATCTGAAACAGAATCCCTTCTTTTCAGCAAAGTATTACCCTACAGTTTCCCCTTTCCCTTAACTAGATCAGCAAGAGTTTCTGTATATCTTTCAATATAACCTTTGCTTGTAGGGTTAATCAGTCCAGAGTACTGCTTGTGCCTTTCTGGCCTTATAGGGCATTTAAGGAAATGAGCCTTTCCTGGACTAAGATGCTTGGTATTCTTGCTGTAGATTTATTTAATGTCAGGATGAATATGTAATCTCACTGTTAAACAAGCCTTGCTGTGAAAGCCAAGATTATTTGGAGCTTTGTAGCACAAATTTACCCTGTTTTGAGGTATGTAAACTTCCCTGCACCACTATACAACTTGCTGGCTTTCTGGAGACGGGACAGGGATCAAAGAAAGAAAGATTCAGAGCTTGTATATTCTGAAATTCCTATGTGCATATTGCTGCCAACCAGTTCAAGCACATCCAGTACAAGTCCTCTAACAGCTGGCACAAGTATAATTAGCTTAGCTGGGACAAGCTGTTTGCTCTGGCTCATGCATTTTAGCAAGCTGTCCAGGCCACAGGTAACTGGAATGACCTTTCCTATCTGTGCTTGGCATGTTCTTGAGTGTTGTGCAAATGTCATCTGTGCCCTCTAACTGCACTTCACAATGTTTGTTAGGCCTTTGATAATGTTAAGTCAAGTTTCCTTTTTTCTCCCCACAGGTTCCACAGTCTTTGCAGAAATCCAAGGTGTTATTGATTCATGTATAAAGCTCTCAGGAATGCCAGATCTCTCTCTTTCTTTCATGGTAAATTTTGCATATATTTGGGAATTTCTTAATGATCAGAGCTAAACAATTTAAGAGTGCAATCACTACTTGCTATGTTATTTTTCACATGCATAATGCAAACTACTGCATTATAGCATAGGAGTTGTTGGCTTGGTCAGCAGCCAGAACGGCTTTTGTCCGTCCATGGAAATACTCAGAACTTGCTGTCCCAGGCCAGAGCAGAAATCCCTCCAGCTCAGTAGTGTCTCAGCTAGTGGCTACAAACGCTAGCTCAGTGTCAGGAAGAGGAGCCGTGTGGAGGTCAGTAGGTAGTGCAGGCGCTGCACTCAGGTACTGAGATTGCACTCACTGCTCTGCCCCACTCACAGAACCCGCGGCTGCTGGACGACGTCAGCTTCCACCCCTGCATCCGCTTCAAGCGCTGGGAGGCCGAGCGGGTCCTGTCCTTCATCCCTCCCGATGGCAACTTCAGGCTCATCTCCTACCGCGTCAGCTCCCAGAAGTACGTGCTGCTCGGGTGGCTCTTCCATACCCCAGCTCCCGCTTGCCGGCCGAGGAACCCCAGACTTCCCTCCTGGGGGAGCTTGTGCTGCTGCCAAACGGCACCAGCTCGGGCTTTGCCTCAGCTCTTGCTCCGGCCCCACTAAAACAAGAGAAGAAATTTTCAGTGAGCTGCTGAGACTCAGCAGTGGGATCTCAGGGAGATGAAACACTCATGACACTAACACAGGCCTGTTCCTTCCTGGCAATCATTTTTGCTCTGATCTTCATTAAATAAAAGAGTCTAAACTGCACATATATGCCAACAGCCTGATCCAACTGGTGCCTGTTCTAAGAATTGGCTCAGTGAGATTACTTTAAAAAAAATAAACAGATGGAGGGAAGGAGATTAGGACAAGTGATTTGGAAGAAAATCTTCTTTTTTTTCCCTGTGAGTCTCTGCTTATAAAATCTTACCAGCAGTGATGTTGAAGAGCTGAGTATCACTTTTCACTACTGAAACAAACCAGTTCTAACTTAAATACCTGCTAGAAACACAAGAATTATTAATGATAAATGGCTTTTATTTTCTCATTCAAAGTAGTAGTCAGGATGTATTCAACTACTGTCTTCTCTTTTCAGCTTGGTGGCAATTCCAGTATACGTGAAACATATGATCAGTTTTAAGGAAAATAGTTCTTCAGGAAGATTTGATGTTACCATTGGACCAAAACAGAATATGGGGAAAACAGTAGAAGCAGTTGTCATGACAGTTCACATGCCAAAGGCTGTACTAAACATGAACCTCACTGCTACACAAGGCAGCTATACGTTTGACCCTGTTACTAAAGTAAGTCTTAAGTTTTTATTTATTCCAATCTCTAAGATGACATTATATTGCAGAGCACTGGAACAGTGTTCCACACTGAACAAAAGACTTCTCTTTCAGTCTGTGTTTATGAAATAAAATCTCAAAATTTACTTTTACAAGCTTGGATACACACCACTTGTGACTTCTGGTGTTACCAAGTCTCCCTCCCCTCTTTTCCCCTGCTTCTTTACTGATACCTTTCTTAAGTGGATGCAGCAGTATTTTGCTGGTACTGTCAACTATGGTATATTCTGTAGTGTTCTTTAAAACATACTTACCTAGAGAAAATGTGGTAGACTTGAAAATAAGTAGCCAGAAAAATAGGGCAGGAAAAAAAAATAATCTAAAATATCTGCCTGAAGGCAGAACAAAAGGAAAAGAAAAAGAGTCTGAAAACCTATCTTGGAAGTCCTGCATTCTTGCCTCTGAGTTGAGGTTTGAAAAAAAGCCTAAATTTCCTAAAACTCCTGAAGCTTTTCAGTACCCAGGAATCATTTTGCTGAAATGCAGTTTGAGCCAAACCAGCCTGCTGGCTTTAACACCCTGCTCCAAGCTTTCTGCTGCCCTTAGAATATCTCAGTCAGCAACTGATTTGAATTGTAAGTGAAATTAAAATAACATTTTTGTTTCAGAAAGAAGAGCGAGCCCTTGAGCTTTTAAAAATAAGAACACTTGAAAAACAGCAACAAAACCACATCTCCTTTCCTCTCTGCAGAAGTAAATTATACTGTGTTTTTAATCAAGATTCAGGATAACTAGGTGGATTTTAGCTGCAAAGGTTGTAGGAGGGTGGATTTTTTTCTGCATTTGTTAACAATTTTCAGCTTATGAGAAGAACAAACAATAAATCCAAACCTCTTGTGAGTAAAAGGCTAACTTGGTTCCATGGACTTCTTTAAAGTGTAAGAATCAATGGGAAAAAAAAGCAACCCTTAGGAACTTCAGCTTCAACATCACCTTCTGTGAGAATCTTGCTCCACTTCCCTCCTTCTTGTGTTTTAAGCTCCTACAACCTCAGCACTGGTTACTATTCCTTGTGTCAGATCTAGCTGACCCCACCTGACCACGGGAACAATCACCATTGCTAAGGAAACAAGATGTATTAAGTTCCCAGACCAACTAAGGAATGGTGACAGGGGAACACAAATGCTGGGAAAGAAGAGACACCATAGTGCAGGAGCCATAACCCTGCCATGTCCCAGCCAGTGGGATAATTCACAGGGCTACCAGGCTGCTTTTTGTACCTAGTGTGAACACAAAAAGCTTGATGTGAACTTGACCCCGTGGGTTGTTTCTAGAAAGCTCCTGCTACTATTCTCTCTTTTCTGACAAGGTGTTGACATGGGACGTTGGCAAAATTGCCCCTCAAAAGCTACCAAACCTGAAGGGCATTGTGAACCTGCAGTCTGGAGCCCCCAAGCCAGAGGAGAATCCAAGTTTAAACATCCAGTTTAAGATACAACAGCTTGCCATTTCAGGTGAGTGGGCAGGTGTTACATGAAATTGGTACTCATGGAATGAGCAGTAGGACATGAAGTGGGGAAACTTCATCTTTTAATTGGAGATGTTGCTCTGCAGTCAGCTTGGTCCAAAACACAGAAGCCTGATTTACTCAAACCTGCCAGTAACCCTTGCTGGGAATTGTGAAATCCCAGTTGTTTTGCTGAAGAAAGACTGTGAGAAGTGTACAGAAGAATGAATTTTTCTTTGTTGACTTGTGCATTAAACATACACACCTATCCTTTCAGTGAAGGCTGCTTTTGACTTGCCTTATACCACTAAAGCCCTTTCTAGTTTTGAGAAACTCCATTATTATAAAGAATTCGTTCCTTCTGAAACTGGTTAATCTTCAACACAATCTGCAGGTGAAGTCAGAATGAAGCCTATAGGGTAAGGACAAAGTACATTTAAAGCAAACAAGGCCTCAGTGTGCAAATACTTGCCTCACAGAAGTTGTCCACTTGTAGAATGCTTCTGCAAGCAAGCTTTGCAGCACTGTGATTCCCCCAGAGTAAAGACTAACACTGGGAAGGAAGGAAGTAGTGGTAGCACAGGTAGTGTCTTTCTAGGTAGGTACCAGGCTATGGTTCTTTTGTTTCCTAGACTGCTTTGCTGAGTAAATAGCAGCAAGTCCTGGTGTAAGAACAGAATCCTGGGGTTTCTTCCTAAACTTGAGACCCACTGGTTTAAATCTAGGAAAAAAGAGGAATCCAGTGACTGTATGCCAGAAATAATGGACCTGTGAGAAAACTGAAACTGTTAGGTAATTAACAGCTACTGTCATCCCTCAGTAGCAGAGGGAGAGCTGATCCTTGGATTTAAAGTGAAAAGAATTTGAGCACTTGTCCTCTGCTTCATCTCCATGAACGTAAACAACTGCAGTGTTGAGGAGCTGTGGAAGGAAGAGGCCTTTGTTCAACAATTCGTCCTTTGGAAGAGGGTTGTTGGCTCACTCAGTAGAGAAGCTGTTGCCTTGCCAGAGCAGATATCATTAGGTAACAAGAGTGGTGTCTTCTGCTGTTTCAAACCAGATGAACTTGGGAAGGAAAATTACCTTCCTAACTGTTTTAAGAAAGCAGGACTTCTCAACTGACTGAGATGATTTCGAGCATTCTGCTTTTAACTTTGTATATTTTTGTCTTTCAGGATTGAAAGTCAATCGCCTAGACATGTATGGAGAAAAATACAAGCCTTTTAAAGGTGTCAAATATATTACAAAAGCAGGAAAATTTCAAGTCAGGACATGAAGAGATGCTCTACTTCCAAGAGGAAATACCCCTTAAAAATTGACTGCTAAGTAACTTACGTTGCTATTAGTTAGGTGCCAAGTAATTAATAGACACTGATTAGTTTGGGATCAAAGTATTTGTGCACAGCAGCTCTTAAAATGAAAACATAGCTTAGTTTTTTCTTAATATGGCTTTAAAATAAGGTACTTTTTTTCTAATACACCTTCACTCTTTTTTTTACTGAATTGTTGTGCTGGTGAGTAGTCTGCTAGAGGTGATCCACCAAATGTCACAAACACTACACTGCCAGTCAGATACCAAAGCCCAGGGGCCAAGCACATTACAAAGGACAGACAGGCCGCTGGAAAAGTCTTGTGGTGACATGTTCTGCTGCTGCAGCTGCCTGCAAAGAAGGCTCAGCTATTCTCACAGCCAGCTGCAAGCTGGCATTCTGCAAAGCATCACCTAATCCCTTCAGAAATAGGGGGGCAGGGGTCCCACAGGGACCTGGCTCATAGCAAGTGTCACTCCTGAGAAAGCTTCTGAGAAAATTACCTTGTTTACAAGAAATCGCCTTTCTGAAGAAGCATTTGCCTTAATCAGCTTTCATTTGTGCCATCTGCAGATGAGCTGATACAGAAACATTCTGCATTCAATCTGAGAGGTGGTTGTTGCTTCAGTAATCCACGTTCTTTCCATTCAATCTCATTGCCATCATTTTTTTTAAGAATACAGTTGCAGAGAGTGAGACCTGTTTTTTACATGGAGCCTTTGCTTTGATGTAGATGTTCCACTTGTTGCAAGTGGATGCCACCTGATCTGTGCCATGTGTACATGGGAACGTAGCTTTTTAGATAGCACAGTACAAGTGTCAAGTGTATTTATGGTTGTGTGCTTTAATGTTATGAAATAAAGGGAACTCTACTGCAAGGACAATCATGTTGCTGCAGGGTTCACAGCACTCAAACCATTTCCTTCAAAGAAATCCTCTCCTTATTAAAAACCGTTGGCCTCTTCTCCCCTGGCCTCGTGCACACACCAGTGCTGGAGCTCACACGCTGCTCACTCAGCTCTGAGACAGCCTGGAGAGGCCAGCATGAGACCAGCACCCACTTCCACAGCCACCACCACTCGTTCTGCAGCACTGCAGGGAACAGTCCCCACCAAAGCTCCCGAAGATGCCCAAGTTCTCTGCTGCCAACAAGTGCAGGAGGTGCCAACTCCTGCTCCGGGGGTCAATCCCCCCCCAGACACAGCAGCAGTGCTCCATGCAAACCAGTTTGCTCACTCCTGCTGAAACTGGAGCAGGTGATGGGTGCTGGAGCCCAGGATGATGCCATCACCCACCCACCAGTCCGTGGCAGAGGTTCACAAGGTGGACATCCATGGTTTCCATGGACAATTGGAATGGGGCAGCTCCCCACAGCCACCTCTAAACATCTCCCTGGGGCTTGGCACAGGCAGGGTGCTGGTGGTGCCATGCATCACTGCCTGGCCAAAACCACCCCGGGGTCCCTGCCAGGATGGGGGGACCACCAGGCATTCCACCCGAGGAGAGAGAAAGGCTGGCATGGGATGAGACAGGTTGTAACCTCTGCAGAGGGTGATAAACTCTCCCCATGCTGCTCCTTGCAGGAGCTGAACCTGCCTGGCCCTGGGCTTTGTACGTGGCTCCATAACAACCTCGTTCATGCAAAACTGCCTCTTGCTTCATCCCATTATGGCCTGAAAGCCCATAAAACTCAATGGAGCCTGCACAGACCCTGGGAATAACTAACTGGCCTAATACAGGATGGTGGAAATAGATGTACATATGGTTTTTAACACAGAGGCTTCAGCTTCAAGCTGTTGGGATTTTATATAATAATAATATTATATAAAA
>VYZU01007886.1:71478-94400 GCA_013401355.1 Ceyx cyanopectus
AAGAGATGCTCTACTTCCAAGAGGAAATACCCCTTAAAAATTGACTGCTAAGTAACTTACGTTGCTATTAGTTAGGTGCCAAGTAATTAATAGACACTGATTAGTTTGGGATCAAAGTATTTGTGCACAGCAGCTCTTAAAATGAAAACATAGCTTAGTTTTTTCTTAATATGGCTTTAAAATAAGGTACTTTTTTTCTAATACACCTTCACTCTTTTTTTTACTGAATTGTTGTGCTGGTGAGTAGTCTGCTAGAGGTGATCCACCAAATGTCACAAACACTACACTGCCAGTCAGATACCAAAGCCCAGGGGCCAAGCACATTACAAAGGACAGACAGGCCGCTGGAAAAGTCTTGTGGTGACATGTTCTGCTGCTGCAGCTGCCTGCAAAGAAGGCTCAGCTATTCTCACAGCCAGCTGCAAGCTGGCATTCTGCAAAGCATCACCTAATCCCTTCAGAAATAGGGGGGCAGGGGTCCCACAGGGACCTGGCTCATAGCAAGTGTCACTCCTGAGAAAGCTTCTGAGAAAATTACCTTGTTTACAAGAAATCGCCTTTCTGAAGAAGCATTTGCCTTAATCAGCTTTCATTTGTGCCATCTGCAGATGAGCTGATACAGAAACATTCTGCATTCAATCTGAGAGGTGGTTGTTGCTTCAGTAATCCACGTTCTTTCCATTCAATCTCATTGCCATCATTTTTTTTAAGAATACAGTTGCAGAGAGTGAGACCTGTTTTTTACATGGAGCCTTTGCTTTGATGTAGATGTTCCACTTGTTGCAAGTGGATGCCACCTGATCTGTGCCATGTGTACATGGGAACGTAGCTTTTTAGATAGCACAGTACAAGTGTCAAGTGTATTTATGGTTGTGTGCTTTAATGTTATGAAATAAAGGGAACTCTACTGCAAGGACATCTTCTCTTGTGATACATTTGCACTACTGTAAACTATTCATGATGCTCTTAGGAGACATCCAATATACAATTAAATGATGACTGTTTGCTACCTTTTGACTGAACTTTGTCCCTGCAGCTGCATAAAGTTAAGAAAGTGCACTTAGGAGCATGGCAGGTAAGCTCCCTTTCATGGTTCATTTTTAAATGGAGGAGAATTAATGTTTAGATTATGACATTTAAAAGCTACAACAGTGATCATGCAAAGCCAACTAAAATTTTCCTTATACACCAGCATAAATTTACCTCTGTAAAAAAACATTATGTGCTTGCTCCACACTACTCAGGTTTGAAAGAGTGCACTTGGTCAGCAGGTAATAGGCTGAGAAAACCCAGTTCAGAATTAAGGAAGGGTGAGATCCTGGAGAATCTGTTTCCTTAACCTGTTTGGTTTTCAAATTGATGAACAGGTGCTAACTTTGCTTCAGATGAAGAATTTCACCAGTCAGAAATTCAAATGCTGAGACAAAAAATGGTATAATGTGAAAGAGGGGGAACTCATCTCACTGCTGGCAGCAAGCCAGTAAATGGGCACTCTCTTTGCTGGTAACATCACTCAGGTTGACTCGGCCACAGACAACCACTTGGGATTTCTGAAATTGTTCGTAGATTTTTGTAGATAAAACAGCACTTTTGAGAACCAGCACCTGTTAAGAAAACCCTGTATTTGTGTAGATACTCAGTATTAAAAGCTACCAACCTTCAACTTTTTCTACTGGAGAAACATCCATCAATTCCATTACTCATCCTATAGTTCCACTATTTTTGATCAAACTGTACCTTTTTATTTCCAGTACTTTTACTGCAAGTCTTCAGCTTGGGACATCAGTTCCTTCTGAAGTCTAAGTAGCTGGAGCTGCTGCATTAACAGCCTGGAACTGCTACAAGATCTCCTTTCAGAACTGACACCATTACTGATACAGAACATCATTTAGCAAAACTGGCTGAGTCTTAACACCAACACCTCCCTTCAGCATGTTACAGAGCAAGCCCTGCCAACCTTCTGTACATCTCAGGCACAAGGGCAGCACACGCAAAGCTGCCATCTCTCCAAAGGCTTGGATCCCTACTTCCCAGCACACCCCCAAAGTCACTGTCAACAAGAATTACACTTACCTGGTAAGAAAACCACCCTCAGCATGAAGATTATTTTCATCAGGGAAATGGTGTTTGCTGGAGGCTTACACTGTTCTTGTAGGTGTGCTGGCTCCTGCTGTGTGTCCAAACACATGAAATTCAGCTGCAGAATCTGCAGAAGAGGGGCCTATGTTCATATTCTCCCTGGTAAAAAGAAATGGCACCACCAGCTGTATGAATAGTACAGCTTTATAGATCAGAGGAGTTCATACTGCCATCTTGTACCTCCCCCTCTTTAGGTGTTCAGCTTTGGGGGTGATGACAAAGGACTTGTCCAAGGTTCTGATCCTCTCTCATAGGGAAAGAACTCTGTGAGCAGTATGAAATCTCAATTTTGCCTGTTATTACTAAACAGGACAAATTCCATACCAATTGCTCTTGCTTTAAGTTTGAGTGAGCTATTGGCCAGAGTAGCACTTACTCCCTTACAGGCAGGATCAGACAAATCCCATTTGAAGTTTTCAGAGCTTTGTCCAGTGCTACTAGACCAGATGACCACCTGGAAAAGCTACCATTTCCTCCCTCAGACCACAGCTTCTTTCATTACTAGTTTTACAGGCACAAAAACCAACTTGTTTTATTCTTCACTCTTTTGAGAGACTTAGCACTTTTTTCTGTTCAGAATATGTAGCAACAACCATCCTGCTTTTGTATTTCTGCTACTTCAGCTTCTTGCTGCTCCCATTACCATTAATACAAGCTGACATTTTTACAAATGCATTTTTATTGTTTTAACAGAACCAAAGAAAGGTTGAAAACATTAGACTATACAATACATTGTTTTATAAACAAAGTTTTAAAGTGGTAAAACATTTCTAAGTGACATTCATAGTCTTTTTCAAAGTTTTGCATTTGCAAATTTTCTGCATTTTGGCTCTGAAGACCAATAGTTTTCCAAAAAGCAGTAATTGCATAAGGTGGACAAGAATCTTCACTTCTACAAAACAGCCCAAGAACTGACAGTAAACATTCTGGAAGTGTATCAAAGGCAACCACGATTCATAACTTTCCTGCAAATATTCCTCAAACAAATGTGATCTTTGGCATAAACAGTTATGTATTAAAGGCATTAGTAATATTGCATTAATATCAGTCAAGCAATTAAACAGTGATACTAAAAAAAAAGATAAAATAAATTCATGGTGAAGCCTGAACTAGGGGGAAGAAATGTAAGGAGCACTGAAAAGTAATACAGGAAGACTATTTAGAAAATCCCTTAAAAATAACCCCTACCTATTCAGTGTTATTTACTATTAAATAGAAATTACTACATTACAATTATGTTAAAGATCTGGTAAAAACCAACCAAATGCAAGACATTCAGTTTAAGGCTCTGGCACCCCTTCCTTCCTCTTCCCCTTGCAAGGAATTGCAAGAAGATAACACTAAGGAAAGATCCTAAGTACCATGTATTCCATCATACCCAGCCACAAAGAGTGAATTAAAAATCAACACACACTCGCTCTTGCTAAGGTCAGTCTGAGGCAGTTGTATTATCAGGTTAACTTCCCTTTTCAGATAGCAGTGCAATGAAGGGGAGGGGAACAGGTCCACGTGTGGCAGACAGCTCAAGGCCAGCTCACACTTGGTGTAGCTCTTTCTCTGAGCTGTGAAGACTGAGCAGTTTTTCCACAAGGGCACTTCTGTTAAAGGTGGTTTGATCAGCACATCGGGAGGGCATCACAAGGTCAGTGCTGACCAGGGCAGGCCTGCAAGTGTTCCTTGCGAACAGAGCTTCCTTCTAAACCAAGAGTTCTCCTTTCTGTCAAATGCCAAAAGAGACTGTGCAGCAATTACATCAGAGCATGTGTGTGTGTGTATACATATATATATATATATATATATACACAAACACATGTATGAGGGCATGTCCAATTATGGAAGGATAAAAGCATCCCAACTCCCTCTTCGTAATAAAGGGGAGGGAATTTGTGGGGACTTTAGTGTTGTAGTTTTGGTTAATTCAAACACAATAACACTTTGTTTAATTCACTATTACCAGAACTTGAAGGAGAAAAACAAGAACTCTGAGGCCCCAAACTCCAAATGTCCCAAACAGTAAAACCATCTCAGTATGGTCAGCATTAGGATCCACTGTCTGCTGGTAGCCATCATGTTACATACAAGGGGTTTCACATCCCTGCAGCGACTGGGCTTCAAAAGGGTTATGCATAGTTGGAAATGTGGGAAGTGAGTCTAAAGGTCTTTTTTTAATTGAATATTTTCACCTTTTGATTTCCACATTGAGTAGCTGGAATAACATTGGTGGGAGGAAGGAGGAAGAAAAGAATAATTACATGTGCTCATTTATGTTTCACAAGGCATAGAGCCAGTATGTGGCTCATTCTGGTGCTGCATGCAGCTAGCTTCAGAGAACCTGAACTTTTCCATTCACTACATGACAGAATTGAGCAAGATGGAAAGATTTCCATGATTGAAGGTCTCCAGCCACAAGGCTCAAGCTGTCAACAGTGTGCCACTAACACTCACTGCAAAGCATTTCAGTACAGTACACGAGTTCTGGAATGCCTACCTACAGGGTGACAGGAGGATGACAAAGACAGCTCCAGTTTTTGTTAGAGTACAGTTGCCAGGAAAAATCAAAATATATCATTTCAGACATGGACTTTTAACTGTCAGTCTCCCACTGCTCTTCTGTCCCCCCCTTCCCCCTTTTAATTAAAAACCCTACACCTCCCATCCTTTCTGCATGGTTTAAGAACAGCCAGCTAAAATCCTGTTGAAAAGTTGAATGTTTCTATACCAATGATTGTCCCTAAAAAACTGCCAAGTAACAAATAGTGTTCTAGGCTCTCATAACAAGCTTAAAGTGAGGCCCATGCTTTATACCATCACATGGAAATGACTGGAATATGCAGTGCATAAATAAAAATGTGCTTCTGGGAGTACAGAATTCATGAAGAGAGTCTTCAAAAGCAAGAAGTTAAGAACTGTCTACTGATGGAAACAATTTTGAGGTGTTCAACATCAAATGCGTTCTGACATTTGAAAAGCATTTTCTTGTAGTTCATACCCTCAGAATGGGGCATTAGCATAAGCTACTCTTAAGCTCATGTACACAGCACCTTTTGCTGTTAATACATCTCTTCTGTTTCCAAAAAAGGGCTTTTTATGTTACAGAACACAATACTTCTGTGGTGAGGCTTTACTGATACCATGGGGTCTTTCTGACCCAGCGAAGAGTGAATCCAGCATCTGTTCTTATCTTAATGGATGCTGCTTCAGCTTCTCTCACTGTTTCCTTCACAGACTGCATGAGATTCTGGGCGTTGTGAACCAGCATCTCAGTTGCCTGTCATGGAAAAGAAACATTTCCAATGTATTAGTAAACACCACGTTCAAGACAATAGCATGAAAAGCCAAGATGCACAAGAAATTTTAGTGTCTCCACTGGGACTGAAAATATGCATTTGGAAGCTCACAGAACGTCAGGATGTTGTTGGAGAATTTTCACGACAGTTCCCCAGAGGGCACCATTACTCCTCCCATCTCAGACCTGCTGTTTGTGTAAGGAGCAGCTCATGTCCTTAGCTCACTCTTTACTGTTAGAATGATTACCAAGTTGTTCAAAACTTGAACCAAAATAGATTTTTTTTTGGCTTTGGGTAGGATTGATGTTTCTGTATTAAACTGTAGCTTTTGAGGCAGAAATCAAAGTGCTATACTACAGTGTCCTTCACCAATCAAAACAGCTGAGGTGAGCTTCCAAACAGCCCCCAGAGCACACCTGGTATTACATTTCGTAGAACTACTGCTCAACCAATCCAACCACCAGTTTGTGCATCTCACCTGCTCCGACTCCTCATCGCTGATATTAGTTCTGCCCAGCATGGTGGCTTTGACAGTGGAAAGGATTTTCAGTTGTGTGCTGATGGTTGGGATTCGCTCGCAGACCTAAGGAACGTCAATAAAAACCACTTGACATTGTTAACTGAATCAAAACATTATCTATTGCTTTGTTTTTTTTCAGATAAACTTTGATTTTGTTTTACTATTAGATAGGAATAAGCATAGAGGGGATCTTGTAACTTTTGAGACTTTCTGACAAATGCTGCTAGGATACTTCAATCTTACTTTGCTTGCTTTGGAAATCTTGGGATGAATCCAACATTTTTCCTTTCCTCCAGATGCCTCAAAGGTCTGGTTAGGAATAGGATGATGTATATTTAGCTGAGAGTTAAAAAAACTACTCAGTGTTGTATTCTTTGATCCAAAGGAATGAGTGGATGAAACACAAAGCAATGCAGGCTTAGAACAGACCAGTGTTCATCACACAGTAATTTTCAGTATCCATTTGGACACCAGCATCTGCCACTCCCCTATCAAGTACACATGGGCACAGGATCTAAAGCCAGCCATAGAACTTGAGAAACCTTTTCAAGCCAAGATAGGCAGGGCTTGCTGCCACAACCCAATGTTGTAATGCAGGAGTATTACAACAGGAGCAATGCAGGAGGCCCAGCCCTTACCTGCAGGAGGTTGGTTCGGATGCGTTTGTCAGTGCACTGCTTGGCCACCTCCTTGGCTAAGCGGGTGACTTCGTCCGAGGCCTTGGCGATGTCCTTGGCGCACTGGATCAGGGCGCGCTTGTTGCCGCTCCCCCCTCGCACCAGGCGCGACATCTCGGCCATCAGCAGCGCCATCCGCTTGGCAGCCGCGATGATGTCGTTGCCCTGGGGGGAAGAGCGGAGTTAGTGCTCCCGTCGGGACACAGGAGCCGCGGGTGTCACCACTGAGTGGCGCTCTGCATTTTCTAGCAACCCTTCCAAGAACCACTTGTGAACACAGAAGAGGTTTCTTCAAGGAACAGGGGAGATCTGCACTAATTTTATGTTTTTATGTTTTATGACATGTTTTTTCCTGAGTTCTCAGAAGAAAAAGTTTGCTTCAAAACTGGAAAAGAAGTAGTCAAGAAAAGTGTTAGCTTGTCCATGGAAATTGAGTCACTGCTCTGCTGGTAGGTTTTAAGATGAAGCATGTTATTAGCATTTGAAATTCAAGATTTCCCAAAAAAGCCTTTTTTTTTAAGTAAAGAAAAAAAAGTAGTGTGCTAGATAGCTTGGTAAATAAACCCAATAGCACTAATTCAGTTTAATAGTGCAGTCGTAACAGTTGAGCATAGAATTTTCAGTGGCATCTGAAACTGAAGTTGTTAAAGCATCAGCTATGCTACTGTCATGATGGAAGATCAATGGAAGAGAATCTGTAATACACAAAACTTATCACAGGTAAAAGTGTAAGGGAGATATAACAATTGTTTAAGTTCTTCCTTGAAAATAAATCTTCCTTTTTCACAAAAATCTCCCCCTTTAAAATAAAGCTTCCAGGAGAAAAGAAAACAATTGTTGAAAAGATATCTATTGGTATTTCTTACATTAAAATCCAGTTTTCAGGTACATCAAAATTACCGTCACAGAAATACTTGAGAAATATTGGAAAAATATTAACTATGACCAAGACAAAACCATTTCTTATGCACTGTTCCAGAGAGAAACCTACTGCAAGAAAAAAACAGACCTAGACAATCAATTGTTAGCATCTGTTAGTATATTTAGATTCACCTTTTTGACACAGCTGTTAGAAGTGAACTATTTGGTGCTATGAAGCATTCCTGTTGTGTGGATGAAATATTAGCAGAGTGAGTTTCACTGTTAGCACATTGTTTCCTCAGTATAATTCCACAATTAACGACCAGTGAAGTTCAGAGAAGAGAGAATCCAGTTTTGTAAACATTCTCTATCCCTGTGCACAGAGCTCCATGGCTATTGGCAACCTCGATAAGATACTCAGATGAATTGACAGATACAGGTGACACAAAAGCTGCACTGTTTGTTACCGTGACCTAAGAGCTAAACAGTTTGCTAGTGTAACCAGTTAGGATGTACATGACAGAACACAAAGCTTTTCCATTTTCACGTAGGAGGATCAAGAAATTAGGACCCGTGTCATTTACGAAGCCCTCTAACAAGTTATCCAAGCACCAGAATCTGAAACGGACAAGAAAATTTGTAAAGCCCTTTTAATTAAAATAGTTTAATAAATCTATGTAAATACACACACACATATATACACGTACAGACAGCCCAACCTTTGCTCGTTACAGGATGCCAACCTTCTTATCTGCAGCATGCTCTAAGAGTGACCAGTCTTGAAAACATTTGTGCTTAGGCAGGAGAGACAGGATACTTGTCTGAACCTCATGTTAGATTGCCACAGGTTTCACATGAACACCATCTCAATTCAGCAGCTACCAGCATCACTTACAGCTTCAGAGCAGATCCTCTCCAGACCAACATTTGCAACACAGCCAAGTGCAAGCCAGCAGCCAGCCAGTCCCCTCTGACAGTCACTGCCATCCAAAGCCATTCCTTGCTGGAAGGTGTTTGAACTGACAGCACCAACGGAGGCAAAGCACAATAGACACATTCAATGACTTCTAGAACGCCACGTACTCTGTCCTATCTGGAAGTCATTAAGAAACCATTAACCATGGCTTCCCAGGTAGCCCAAACAAAGGGGAAAGACCACCACGGTGGAAGACAACAACCCCTACTACAATTTGAAAGTTGTCGTAACAAAGAAGAACAGGCAGATGCAAAGGGAGAGAAACCTTTGAATATTAGTAAGTGACCCAAACCAAGCTTCAACCCAGCACTGACAAACAGATCTAGCAAACGTGTGAAGCCACTCTCAGTCTTTAAGATGAAGTGAGGACACACTTATTCATTCAGAATGGCGGGGCCCAGCAGGGATCAGGAGTGATGCAAATGTGTCAGCGTTCCAAATGGCTGGATGCACGCGGATCAGTCCCCGGGGAGACTCAGGAGTACCTTACTAGACCACTTGGTTGCTTCCCGATGTAGAGACTGAGCAGCAGCCAGAATGGGCTGGTTAACAGGCTGATTGGTTGGCATTAACAGCAGCTCAGGCTCGTAATCATCTTCAATGTCAGAGGGGAGAGTGAATTCAACATCTGCATCATCCTCCTCATCTATATCTACACCAGCCTCAGCAGCTTCATTAACCACAGTCACATCAGGCTTTGCAGGTGGCAGCGAGGGTGGAGAAACAGGGGACAGTTAGTACAAGAAGCAGATTTTGGTAGAAGAGCATGAACTGAGCCTGTTTTAGTGACCAAAACATCCTCTTGGTCTCTCGGAATCTGACACAGCAGCTCTAGGCTAAGGTCAAAGGGAGGAGGGGAAGGAGTAAAGGTTAACAGAAGAAAATAATCATTTCACCTGTGAAACGAAGTAACCAGAAATATTAAGAATTTACAATTCAAAGATGCAGCAACACTTTTTCATCTGGGCTAACAGGCTTGTAGAGATGGAGGCTGACTTGCAGACCAGCATTTTACAGGCAAGGCAGTGGTGAAATGAAGGCATTTGCTCTTCCACTGAAAGCCATTTTGACTGCATTGAAGCAGGCACAGCAGCTGATGACTGTGGTAACTGTGCAGGCAAAGCTTTGTAGGGAAGCCTGTTCACGTGTTTGTGGTAAGGGACAGCAACAGGATCACAGAAAAAAGTTACACTGCTTGCTGTAGAGTAAAAAAGGTGGGGTGGGAGACACCATAAGAGTACTGAAGTACTGTAGATAACATGAAAAAAAGAACAAAACTGGATTATGAAAAGAGGAGATGATACTGAATGTTATGAATGTTGTATTACAGTTCTTTGAAAAGAGCCTGAAAGAGAATTAGTAGAATAAGAATATTAAGAAGCAGATAACAGTGTTTTGGCACAAGATGAGTATGCATTATCTTCAAACCAAGAGGATTCAAGCAAATACACTGTGTTAGGGTAGAGTACAAAGATTTAAGTGGTGTAACAATACAGGCATTTATAATAATTGCAGCATTTCAACATAAAAATATTCTACAAGTTTATTAACTGCATTTCTTTGACTAAAGTGAAGTGTTAGAGAAGTCAAACTACCCTTACCAAAAACTATGTGTTTTCAAGCTATTATCTTAAGATAGGGACTTACAGAAAAAACATCTACACTTAGCTGGGGGTGGGGGGGGCGAGCAGGGGGAGAAGGAAGTATGATAAAGAGAGTTCTATTAGCATTTGTAAGACTGACAAGTTTACACTGCCTGCCACAGCACTGAAGTGGTGAGGAAATGAAGGATTTTGGCCTAAGTAGCAACTGTTACTCACTATAAGGCATAATGGCTGTCCAGGCAATACTGGTGTCCAGGATCACTAACAGCTTTGCATACAATGCATATCTGTGTTCACACAGCTACGTTAACAAAGCATTCTAGCAATTCTAAGTATTGTAACCGTTGACCCTAGTTCACTCCAACCTCCAAAGGGTTTCCAGTTCCTCCTGTGGCACTGTTTTTATTATGTGGTCTACAAAATACTGTCTCTGCTATTGAGACAACTGACTTGAGACAAAGCATACCAATCCTGATAATAAAATCATCCTTTTTTAGCACAACTTCTTACCTTGCTAGACCATTTGCGTGCTTCATCGTGCAGCTGCCTGGCAGCCATCATCATGGGCTGGTTAATAGCTTCTCCTGCTTTCTGCTCTGGGAACTCTTCATCCTTTTCTTCAGGTGGTGGTGGTCTTGGTGGGGGAACCTCTCCTTCTGGAAGTGGTGGTTTGGGAGGAGCAAGCTCATCAGTCAGCTAAGAAAGGTAAAAATCTTCTTCAGTGGAATGAAATTAATCTCCTTTGGAAAGCTGGATTGGCTTTTTTTTTTGGACTTATGACTACTTGTGTGCATGGCTGGCCAGACAATGCATTTTATTCCTATGGAATAATAATATACTTAACTAAATTCAGTGTGCAATCTACACATCACGGACAACTGTACTGTGTTACAAACTATGCTGCACTTACGTGAAGCTGCTCAAGGTCAGGAGGAGGAGGGGGAAAATCTGGTTCCTGAGGCTGGAAGGCTTCTCTGACCTTGGCCACAGCTCCCAGAATTTTGTATCCAGAATCCAAGAAACTCTTCTGCAAACCTGAAGAAAAATCCCATTAGCAGTTTAACAGCATTCTCTAACATTTAGACCCACAGAGCTACCTAAAAAAAAAATCTATAATGTACAGTGCACTGAGTACACTTGTATCTAGAGGGAAAAAAAAAGTTTAAAAACTACCTTATAGTTTACAGTGGGTTTACATGCTTGAAAGGCTAATGTCAAAGTTAATGTCTTATGCATAAAATAAAGCCTAGGCTGAGTAATAGTCACTACCATCAGCCTAAGTAATTCCCCAAACAAATTCTAGAATAGCAAAATATATATTATTTTCTTACATTAAGTAATATCGCTGATAATTAGTAACAAATACTTCTAATAGAGAATATGAAATCACAAACTAGATTGAATGTTCAATCCTTCCCCCTTGAACATGCCAAAGGACTTGGCATTGGAAAGGAGCAGGATTTACCAGTTAGTGGTGGGACTAATTTCAGCCTTCTGAGATGTAATTTGCATACAAGGGGATAGACAGCTGGACAAGACAGACTGAGCACAGCTTCACGAGATCTTCAGACAGTAAGAAAAATACACACGAAATCAGCTGACTGAATCCTTACCAGGATCAGAAATGTTCCCTGCCACAGCTTTAGCATCCATCACCATTGGTGAGATAGTCTTGCTCAGCTCATCTGAGGCTGCTTTAACAGCCTCCCGGAATTTCGGGTCTTCCGAGTTCTCCACCTCCCTCTTTGCCACCAGCAGGATACGGTTTGCTCGCCTGGCAATGCTGGTGGCACCAGCTACCAGCATCTGAGGCTGAATGTTGGCCATTGCAACTTTACATTTATCAAGATCTTTCTTAATAGCTTCTTCTGAGGCATCCAACAGAGATTTTGTATCAATGGCTTCGTCCACCAACCCTAGAGCAGAAGTTAAACACATGAATGCTTTAGTTTCATCTGTGGAAAGGGGTATTTGGTAATCCAGAGACTGTTCACAACCAGAAAAGTAAGTATTTCCAAACTAGTGGGTGGGGAGGGGTAGAAGGGGGCATGGATAGCAAACCACATCTATTACTGCAGTTTTACATCTCAGTATCACAGCAAGTGTGGGCAAGCTTGCTCCCACTAATCTTGCTCCCAAGATCTTACTCATCTACTACACAACAGTGCTCAAGTCCTACCCCTAATATGAAGCCAGCTACTTGTAGTTTATGCTGTAACATAAGCATATTTCTGGAGTCAGAAAGCACATTCTTAGTTCTCTATTTCAGTCCATCATTTATGCATATTTTATAAATCCAAATAGTATGGAGTGAAAAAAAATCTATTAAAAAGAATCTATACCAGCTAGTTGGCCACATGTCTAATATTCAACAGAAATTCCTACTGTACCTGTCATTTTTTCTACATTATCAATCCATTGGTTTTTCATGGTCTCAAAATGTTCATAAGCAGCTTGATTTCCAGGATTCCTCAGGAGGATACGAGCAGCTGATACCACCTGCCAACACAAGACATTTTTAGTTCTGCAAGTATCAGTGAGTAACAGCACGTGTTTGAAAATTTATTTTTTTAGGACTGGGTATGTAGCTCCTCATCTGGAACAACACTTGATGAATTCTAGTTCAAAATTTAGCTGCCTGAAGATTTACACTGTTTCTGGAATTTGCTGACACATTTTTTGGAACTTTATATGCTAATATATGTTCAAAACACTTCTTGAAAGCACTGAACTACAATACTTATTACACTCCCAAAATTTTAGATGGATGTTTAATTTGGGGAAGGGTGGGAGAGGGATCATTAAATAACGTTTTTTTTCCCCATAGATATTTTGACTAAGCCTTGAAATAATTTTGATTCAAAGGTAAGTCTCTAACACTTCTGTCCAAGAAGTTAAGGGCAAGATTTGACATTCGATCAGCTTGTTCCACATGGTTTCATATACACAAATATTTGTGATTCCCCTGTTAGGAGTGTCAGCACTATACTCCTTGCTGGTATTAACACCTTTCTCTGATAACAGAAGTGGGAAGAAAATTCCATAGTTGTCCCCAGCCCTTTGAGACTAAAGCAGCAAACCTGAGGGGTAAGTTCCCTTGCAGATTTCACCGTTGCCTGAATGCCTTCCACAGTAGTTTTATTTGCAGTTCCAACTGCAGCTGCTTTCTCTGCTGTAGCTCCCAGTTTAGCAGCATGGTTTTCAAAGTTTGCTGCTCTTTCATCAAACACCTAGTTTTCAGAAGAGAAGAAAAACAAAATATTTTAAAAAGCCTAACTTCCCTAATAAGAGATACAATGACCAAAGCTTCACTTGTGTATACTTGCCTCTTCTCTATTGGGAGCATCAGAGGGAGCAGTGGCTGCTACTGCTAACAATTTAATAGGAGTTGTAGTGTCACTAAAAACATCAGAAACCTCCTGGGTCATTGCCTCTTGCATCCGTGTTTTAAGATCCTTAAAAAAAAATAATTTAACATATGATAGAGGAATATGAAGTTTGTGGTGATTCAGAACCCATAAAACCTCTTCTTGAAGAAATAAAAAAGAATAAAGCCCATTACAATGATAGCCATTAAGATAAAATGATCTTAGAAGCATTATCTATTAACTACTTTTTGCATAACTTGAAATACAAGCAGCTTACATGGCACTCCTTGAAGCAGCATCAGGGGCTATGAACAGCATGGTTTGAGACCTTGTCCATCAAATGCTCCATGCTAGCACCCTATTTTCTTATCAAATGAGAATTCAACTTTACTTCTAAATTGCTCATTTGGAATTGATTGTTACACTATCCTATCAGAGCCTTTGTGGAAAGTTTGCTTTAAACATCTTGGCTGAACTAAGAGGGTTTTTGCTGCAGTTCTGCTTTCATTGATGCCTCAGACACAGAAGCACTGGATGAGAAGACTGCAAACACTTCCCACGTCATGTTTCACTGCACAAGAGCAGATTTTTTCTCGTTACCTTCAGTGAGTCCTGAAGCTGGCCAGCAATTGCCCTGGCCTGAGGAGATTCTCCCTCCCCTCGTGCTGCCAGGTCAGCAAGCTGAGCAGCCAGCTGGTCTACACGGTCACACTTGGCAAGCAGGTCCTGTCTGTAAGGTCCCATCATGACATTGGCCAAACGACGGCCTTCTGCAACCAGCCCCCGAATTGCTGCCTGGCCTGCAGTGAAAGGAGGCAGGTGGCATTAAAGAAAGGTCTGGGGAGAAAATATCTTGAGAGTAATAAAGCAGATGCACCCCAAATAAAGTGATACGTCAGAACTCCTCGTTTTTTAAGAACGCCTTTCTAGGAGGTGGAAAGGATGTTCTGCAATTTCTCATTGAGTAGTTGCAGTTCAAACCCATAGAGGGATTAAACTCTTGCCATTGTCTTTGTTTCTTAAAGCAACTTCAGCTACAGATGCATCCTTTGTAACTAGGGTGGGCTGACAGAAGGAACCCATTGCAGCTCTCAGCTGCTCCTACAGAACTCATCTGGTGGCTTCCACAGAAACCACCTGCAAATTCCAAGTACTGCAATTCTGTTTACAACATGCTCATCAGGAAGTGCCAAAAAACAGAATTCCACTATTCTATTTTTAAAAAATGCATATCAATTTGCACTTCACAAGGGTCCAATCTATCAACATCACTAGATCTTTAATTCAAGGATCTAGCACTGGTTATTCACACAACAGAAGTTCTCAACAGACAGGGAAAGGTGTGAGAAAGAAGCATTAAATGTTTGCAGTTAAACTACTTCTTATAAGTCATGTTATACTTGTTATCAGTTGCACTGCTCCAGCTTTACTACTGTGGAAAAAAAACAAACACCAAACCCAGTTTTCAAGCTTGATCCATCTACTTGCAAGAATATCAGAAGAACCTTAATGAGGAATCTCAGAAATGGTTTACAATAAGCTGTCAGCAGAGCAGCTCCTGAGCTGTATTTATATGCTTGCTGATAGCATGCTTGGATCCTCACATCACCTTTCTCTGATTAAATAGCATTCTCCTCAGGTAACCCAGAAACCATACAAGAAGGGATATTTTTAGGTCAGGTTTATGAATGTTTTCTTACATTCTCAAGGACCTAATTATTTTCTGGAGTAGGTATAAACTCAAATGTGAGATACTATATTTGCATGATAATAAAAGCAAGCAGCAGTCTTCAGTTTGCCTGTTTTACAGAACATGTTGTACTACTCTTCACCAAAGTTGTTCTTTCCAGGAAGAAGTATCATCGATCAGCTTGATTCAATAATATCACAGCCAAGACTTGGCTATAAACCTCCAGCCACATTATCAGTGAAGATGTTCCATGCACTCAGCAGTTTTCAGTCATAAAAATTACTCAACCCTTTAACCATAGAGCCGTAGTGGGAAGAGGGCACTCAAACACTTACCTACTCCTCGATCAGCCACTGTTGGATTGTCTATCCACCTTTGAGCTTGCTCAATCTTGCCCTCCAAATGGACAGCTGCTTTAACTGGCCTGGTGTTTGCTACAGCCCTGTTTGTTTTGGACTGTAAATTCTGAAGTGATGTAGCTATTTGCTTCGCCAATGCACGAGCCTCAGGAGAGTCACCCTTCCCACTAAGGATGAAAAAAAAAAAAGTATAGTTATATAAAGATCATTTACAGCTAGTATTTGATTTCTTATACTCATGACTGTCACGAGCAACTGCAATAAAGCCTTACTAAATATTAAGCAGTAAAGCAGAAAAAGACCCACCCCTATATATATATTAATTGAAAGAGGTGGCATATTAAGACCTGCAGCAGCTAAATCTCAATAAACTTTAATTAAAGCATCTAATTCATGAAGGAAAAAATTTATCTCCAGATTGCAACTGGAGATATGGCCAACTTAATCTATGGCCATGGATGAAGATTACAGTTTATACAGCAACTGTTTCACCATTTCTATTCTCAAGCACCCTCTTTTCAAAACTGATGCTGAATACAGTTTCTGAAAGTCTTCCCTATACAGTTTGCAGTTAAATCAGCATCAATGTTCTAAGCTACCCCTTGACAGCTCTAAGTGGTAGATATTTCACCTTGCCACTTAGAAAACTGCTGAGCAAAAAAACTAAAACACAGTGATGACATTTGTATGTATAAACAAACTTAAAGTTTCACATTATCTTGTTCCTTTGAGGTAAGCAGAAAGTGGCTTTGGCTTGGGTTTGCCTGTCAAACATTCCATAGAATAAAATATTTTCTAGGTAATACAACTCTAGTTACTGGTTTTGATTTGTTGGTTCGTTTTGTTTGTTTGAGACATATAGTGCAAGTTTGGCTTTGGGATAGAAATAATTAGGTTGAAGCATTAAAAAGGAGACCATATTGTATAAATCATATTTTTTAAAGGATGTTAAGAAGTTAGCTTTTTTCCTCCCTAGGAACAGAACAATTCTTCATATTCCATTTTTACCAAATGCAAGATAGAAACTCAGAAGTACATGTCCATTCCCAGTTCTTGAATGAGAATGTATTCCCCAATTAGTCCTCAATATTCCCATTTTCTTCAGGACTTTGAAGTGCAGATGAAAGCCAGTCAAATAAATCCAGGGTGGTAAAACTAGCACTTACTGTCGTCGCAGATCTGAGAGCTTAGCTGTCAATGCAGAGATTTCCCCCAGGGAACGCAGGATGTCATCTCTTTCTTTAGGTTCCTCACACAATTCTGCAACTTTCCTTGCTTCAGCCAGAATTCCCCGGATGTGTTCTTCTCCTTCACTGCCCCCATTGGGATCCGCAAGCCAGTTCTTAATAGAAAGAAGTTATGTACAAGCAAAGATAAACAGTAGTATTATTTCTATAGAGACTTCTAATAAAAAAGAAATAGCANTGATGACATTTGTATGTATAAACAAACTTAAAGTTTCACATTATCTTGTTCCTTTGAGGTAAGCAGAAAGTGGCTTTGGCTTGGGTTTGCCTGTCAAACATTCCATAGAATAAAATATTTTCTAGGTAATACAACTCTAGTTACTGGTTTTGATTTGTTGGTTCGTTTTGTTTGTTTGAGACATATAGTGCAAGTTTGGCTTTGGGATAGAAATAATTAGGTTGAAGCATTAAAAAGGAGACCATATTGTATAAATCATATTTTTTAAAGGATGTTAAGAAGTTAGCTTTTTTCCTCCCTAGGAACAGAACAATTCTTCATATTCCATTTTTACCAAATGCAAGATAGAAACTCAGAAGTACATGTCCATTCCCAGTTCTTGAATGAGAATGTATTCCCCAATTAGTCCTCAATATTCCCNGCAAGTTTGGCTTTGGGATAGAAATAATTAGGTTGAAGCATTAAAAAGGAGACCATATTGTATAAATCATATTTTTTAAAGGATGTTAAGAAGTTAGCTTTTTTCCTCCCTAGGAACAGAACAATTCTTCATATTCCATTTTTACCAAATGCAAGATAGAAACTCAGAAGTACATGTCCATTCCCAGTTCTTGAATGAGAATGTATTCCCCAATTAGTCCTCAATATTCCCATTTTCTTCAGGACTTTGAAGTGCAGATGAAAGCCAGTCAAATAAATCCAGGGTGGTAAAACTAGCACTTACTGTCGTCGCAGATCTGAGAGCTTAGCTGTCAATGCAGAGATTTCCCCCAGGGAACGCAGGATGTCATCTCTTTCTTTAGGTTCCTCACACAATTCTGCAACTTTCCTTGCTTCAGCCAGAATTCCCCGGATGTGTTCTTCTCCTTCACTGCCCCCATTGGGATCCGCAAGCCAGTTCTTAATAGAAAGAAGTTATGTACAAGCAAAGATAAACAGTAGTATTATTTCTATAGAGACTTCTAATAAAAAAGAAATAGCAATACAGCTTTCAAACCTTCCATAAAAGATACTTTAAAGGCACTTCCTAGAACTTTGTGGCATCTAATGAATATCATCTGGCATATTTTGTTTTGAGAAAGATGTCAAATTAGACAAAATCTACCCAAATGTTTTACATTCTCCCTCCCTAATATTTTCAGAAATAAAATTTAATTCTTGGCTTTAGAGACTCATTATCTGGTTTTTAGAAAATAATAAAACCAGATGTTCTTGTGCACAGTGTGCCACTTTACAGAGCTCTTCCAAAAAGAGTCTCAATATCATTTCATTATATATATAAACTTTATATGTAATCATATACACATACAAACATTTAGATAATCAAACTTCTCCATATATCTTATTTGATGATCATCTTAATCACTGGCTAACAGGCTGACCATTGAGGGAGATTTAAGAAATAAAAAAATCAAGGATGAAGTAAAGAAAAAAGTCGTTCTTGTTGCTTTGGGTTTTTTTCTTCAGTCATGAATATAAAATTCTAAATCCCAAATTCCACTCCCCAAGGAGAACCCAAGGAAAGGGCTCTGGTTTTGCCCAGAGGTAAATCTGCAGTCTCAAACTCCTCTACTCTTTTCATTAATAACATCAGATTATGTCCAAATTTAGGATGTTTCCTCATTTCCATTTCATAAACTTGCTGTTTTTTCACAATGATAAAACAAAATATTCTAAAATTTCTCAAGTTGCAGCAAAATTCCAAGTACCCTGGAAATTACCGAATTTAAGTTTTTTCTTTGTAAAATCAAGGATCCCCTAGATGGTCTTTCTAATAAGTAACTGTGTTGTGTTTGGAAAGGGTAGCAACAGTTCAGTGTAACAGCAGGAATGTAATCCTGGTGTGAAGTACTTTTAAAATCATTAGTGGTACCTGAGCAGCATCAATCTTCTTAGCAATTGCCTGCTTAGAGTTCGTCATGGCTTCCAACTTGCGGGCTGCATTCTCCACTTTGGCAGTGAGTAAATCCAGACCTTGGGAGACCTGCTGTGCTTTCTGCATAGCCATGGGTGTAGCACCCTGTCCTCTGCTCAACACAAAGAGGGCAACACACATTCAGATCAGGGTTGAACAAAACTCTTTTCTCATGAAGAAGCCACAAGAATTGTTTATGAGCATTCCAGGAACTATTGCAAGAGATTGAGTATTTTATCAGACTTGCCCCTCCCCCCAGAAAAAAAAACAATAACCGAGGAGCAACACCACAGCAAGAATTGTTTAAGCCCAAGAACATATTTTCCCCTTGGACATTTATCATTCTCAGAAGGATAATAATTTTAAGTGTTACAATGCAAGGCTGTCTGAGGATACAGCCAGGGCAATGTCTTATCTCCTCATTTATAGATTGCTGCAAGTCATTCAGAACCTGCAGAAATTCTCTCACCTTACTTAAGTGACGCCAGCAAGTCTGTAAATGAAAATAAGATGCTTTACTTGCCTCAGGCATGTTGAGAAAGTAGATTAAAGGTTATTGGCTACTGTTAAGAAGACTTCTTAAATGGTGAAAAGGATGCTAGCAATACAAATTTACAGGACCATAGAAAACAATGTACAGCACTACCATTGCTTTGTTCAGTAACTAAGGAGTTAAAATGTGTAGAAAGATTAATTCCAACAGAACCAACACATCTGCAAGTTCAGCAAAGCTGGTTTTAATACTGCTGGAGCCAGTCCATTAACAGCAATAGATTTACCTAGCTCGGAGGTCAGCCAGTTGATCAGTCATCTGGCCCAGTGTTTTGCAGGTTCCCAGAATCTCTCTGCGTTCTTTGCCTGCACATAGCTCTCCTGCTTTTCCAGCTTCATCAAGGATCTGTCTTATTGCTTGCTCTCCAGCATCCCCTAAGATGCAGAGTCAGTTAGTAAAACAAACCAGGTATTTCCTGACACGAGTCAACTGCTAGTCTCCTGTCCCACCACATGAACTGCAGTAAATTCAGCAATGAAAATAAAAATTTCTATTTTATCCAAAGCTGAGATATACACCAAACATGACAACTATAATGGGACAGTATTTCTACAAGGATACTGCAGAATTTTCATGTGCATATGTGCCATGTATTACAGGGCATTTAATCATTCTGTTAATCATACCTACATTTCTGTAAAGACCTAATTTTTAAAATCTGTAATTCACGCTAAGAAGGAAAAGAGCAACACTGTAAGATTTATGTAGCCTTAACTTCAGACAGCTGCATGTCTGATTTAATTTTAACTAAAGAAGATGCAAGAGCAACATGCCTTTTGCTTATAACATACCCTGACACCCTAGAGTAACACACAGAAAAATATGATCTGAAGTGAGGTCTACAATTAGTTTTTCACTTGTCCAGAGCTACTGATTTTTTAGTAGCTTATTTCATTAATTGTCAGTGTGAATGACAGAGGGTTTGAAAATAATTTAGAGGTTTCTGGAATTGAGTGTGGCAATGGGAATGAGGTCAGAAGGAGGATAAGCAGCAGCTCCACAAATAACAATTCACTTCAAATTTACAACTGTATTATTTTGGCTTCCATTTTCGAGGAAGCATTTCAGATAAGCTCTTACAAAGTCCAGATGGAACTGGCCTCTATCCAGGTTTTTTTTGCACATTAAAGATGCATACACAGACAATGCCTTTATATAAGTAAAGGTGACTCAATACAGTACTTATGGCAGATTTTAATGTTAAAAATTTGATGTCAAGACTGGAAGAAAAATGATAAAGAGATTCTGTTAGGGAAGTATAAAGCTATGCAAAATTGAAAATACAGAAGGAGGTCTTTTAAATATTAGCAATNACTTTGGAGTACAAGAACAGAATTCAAAATCACAGCTCAGGGAAGTGGTGTGAAATAAAAGAGATTAAATTCAACTTAAATCAAAACAACCGAAATTATTCTCAAAAAAAATTTAAAAAGAAGGACAAATAGTCACAGCCAAAGCAGACAGAAGTTATATAAAGCAGAGCTTACTTATAGAAACACACCCATATAAGCAGTTTTAAACCCACTTTCAAACTAGCAGGTCATAATAATTTCTTTTCCATTAAGACAAACATTTTGATTTCACTCATAATGCAGAAAATATACATGCAATTTTAGTGATTTTAAAAATTCCTTTATTTAATAGTGTTTTAATTCCTAGAATGAGAGTTTTAACAAGCACACATCTTGGAGTTTGTTTTGGTTTTTTTCTTAATGTACATTAGAGCACATAGAGAAGTTATAACCATGAAATTAGAGTTAACTTTTCAAAACTGGAAATTGGCCAGTGCATTTTGCTACTTCAGTGTAAGAACCTGCATATCCTCATTTTTCACCTGCTTTGCTGCTTAAAGTCAAACAGCTGCTGTTTGCAGAAAGACACAGCCAGCTAATCCCTGGAATTCTCAAACATGCAGTTTTATTAATGCCTTAGGAAATGAACACACATATTAACATGAGGTAGATTAAAATTCAGAATTCCTCTATGTGGAGCATCAAATAAGGTGTTTATTTGGCTATTATGCTGCTATTTTCCAACATCTCTTGGATACAGGAGATGAAACCATTCAGTCTCATTTCTTTTCATACTCTGTTAATTGTTCATGTATCATCTCTCCACTAGAGGCCACAAGTTTTCCATCTTACACAAATGGAAAGATAGTAATAAGTACCTTAAGTAGAAGCTTGAGAAAGAGCCAACAGTTTATCACACATGTCATGGAAAGAATTTTAAATGCAGCTACATTCCATGATTAGCATATAGATGATGTAAAGACGACTGTCACTCAGATTATTAACTGAATTCAACTGTCCATGTCTCACAAACTCCATGAGGAGCCAACTAACTTCAACAATCAGTATCTGGTATAGCATGGGATATCCTGACACAACTGAGGAACTGACACCTTTCTGTGGAGTTGTTTACTCTGCAGGCTTTGTTTCAGTGACTCACCACCAGGAGCATGTTTATTCAGGTATGTTGGTCTGTCAGATAAGGTGCTATAATATAGTTTATCAAACAACTTTCTAAAAGGTGATGCAACACTGCTAGATATTTGTAGAGTGTTCTTGAATCACAGAATAATGCACCACAAGCAGAAAAAAATTCACCTGGATGATTGGTTTTCAAATCTAGAAATTTGGTTTAGAGTTTAGGTCAGGACTTTAGAAGGGTAGGATATACAGCTAGGGATGGACATATTTTAAAGAAAGATATCTTCTTTCTAGCTTGATAATTGTGTATTGGATATACAGTAAGATACAAAAAAATAATCACTCAAGTATTCACATATATATAAACTAGATACCAAGGTACATGTTACAGTTTTCTGTTGCTCTATAAATGAGCTGAAGCTACTTCAGTTTGGAAAGAATGGCTACTGGAGANTGATCTTAATAGGACTTCTAAGTCCTCCCAACAGTAACTTGGGTTTTATTTTCTTATTTCAGGAAAACCCATCAGAACCTAGGGATCTGTAGGGAAAATAAACAGATCTGCAAGATGTCAAGACTGGAAGAAAAATGATAAAGAGATTCTGTTAGGGAAGTATAAAGCTATGCAAAATTGAAAATACAGAAGGAGGTCTTTTAAATATTAGCAATCACCCTAGTTACATACTGCTCAATGCAATTTTATGGATTTTTGTTTTTACTAGTGGAAAGAAAAGACATATGTGTTATATAGGGTGTATTACAAAGACAGCTGAAAAGAAACAAAGCTTTCCAGGTCATTACACATAATCTTTTCCATCTCCAATGTCTAAAGAATGGAATAAATACCGCTTAGCATAGAATCAACTATTCTATGTGTGTTATTAATGCCTAACAGGATTTTTTTTTTTAAACAGAATTATTCAGACCTTTAAAAATTGTAATACTTTGTGTTGTTAATGCTGTTAATTTTAAGTATTACCTGGAGGTGCATTTGGATCTCTCAGCCAACCTTTTGCCTGATTCATCTTTGAATCTATTAAGGCCAAAGCTCTTTTCATTGCTTCAGTGTCCTTTACAAAAACAGAAACAACCAAAATTATTCTCAAAAAAAATTTA
>VYZU01007891.1:0-13237 GCA_013401355.1 Ceyx cyanopectus
TTTTTTTAGTTTTACTTTATTTGAAATTTTATCTAGATAAGATTACATTTGATATGCAAGTGGTGTTTTAACTGTTTGCATGATTAATGCATTTGGCTTCTAGAAGAAAAAGGGCATAGTTTTGATTGTTACTCATTAGCAAAACACTTGGATTGTTCACTTGGGACTGGAACACAGCCCTTGCAAACTGAGACACGTGTTTTCCCATATGTACACTGCTTTTATAAGAACAAAACCATTCCTTTTTTAACATAATATTCCATTTTCTGTTTTGGCAGAATACCTTTAAGAAAAATGAAAGTGTACCTTATAAGCTGTGAACTCCAGTAGCACTGTTGAAAAAATGCTGTATTTAACACTAGTTCAGGCACTTGTTTTCAAGCTCTTTTTGACTTTTGGCTATGTGCTATTAGGTTTCCTAGTTTAAATTAAAATATGCCTTTTCAATTAAAATTGTTCCAGCACTGTGTTGTGATGCATAAGTATCTGGCAATATCTCTTTTCTTACATCATGCTGAGAGAGGATCTGGTGTTATCTCTTCCCATTGCAGAGGTTATGCTGCAGTCACCATGTAGCACACTGACACCCCACTCATCTGAGGAATCTGTGGTGCTTTTCTATGATTTCTGTTTGTGATGCAGGTTTTTTTCACGTTTTATGTTTTTGGCATTCTGCCCCTCAGTTTTATTTCTTCCGAGGCCTACCTTTATTTTTGCAAAGGCTGCAATGCCAGATAATAACACAAGCTTTTAATAATAATTTTGTCATAAACTACCATTGGGAAGCTTATTTTTCTACATGACAAAACTGACTGCTGTACTCTTTACCAAACTGGAGGGTTGCACCTTCCTACCTCAATTCATGAAGGTCTTTTCATCACTGACTCATTCTCTTCAATGGGGCCTTTTGCTTGGTATAGCAAAAGGCTATACCCATATATATGGGCTGGCAGTAGCAATCCATTTGTGCTCTTTTTAAAGGAGAAACTGAAATATTAAGTGATTTTTTTTGGTATCTGGAGAAATAGTGCTACATATGCCTGTATCAGTACCTGTTGTAGTCCTTACTGCAAGGCCTTCAAACAACAGCTATCTGTCTATAACTTCTGTCTCATCCTTTATGAACTTCTGAACATTTGGGAACTGTTATTTGATTATCACCTCTTTCTGGATAGCAGTCAAGTCTCTGAATGTCACTTGGCATGTTTGCTCTAGAGAAATCATTTTACTCTTCTGCCTGCACTGAAATGTTGTCTTCAGTAACTGGTAACTGCTCTGTAAAAAAAAAAGCACCTCTCAGTGCATGATATCTACATGGCTACTCCATTATTGTTAGTGGGTTTGTACAACATGATACCTATAGTCAAGACAACAGGATTACATGAGTTCACATCTCAGAAGTCATGACATTGCTCTGTGTGGGAATTTGCAGAGCTGTTTTGAATGAAAAGAGGTAAGCCAGTGAAACCCATTTTGAGCTGAGCAGTCTTGTACCTGGTCAGTGTGCTGTTCTGTTACAAATGATGGCTCTTTTGGAGGCCGAAAGGTGGGGATCAGTCTAAGGCAGCATCTCAATCCTGTGCTGACGCTGTGAAGTGACTGAAACATCCAACAATTAGTGGCAGATAAAGGGCATGAAGAACACTGCATTTTGAAGCTGTCTCCCCACCTCTTAACCACAGAGCTTTTGAGTAAAGGCAATGGTAGCTTAAAAGCAACTGTTGGGAAAACAACAGTCTCAGCACGTTTGTAACAGGGACATAGGTTTGGCAGATGAACACTGCAGAGTAATCTTGACAATTTGCAGGGTGGTTACTATTATGTTGATTTTTGGTGTGTGAGTGCTGAAAGTACACAGATGTGTTTCTGGGTATTGTGCAGATGGACATGATAAACTGTACAGATGAGGCTAATGGCACTTTCAAATTTCATAGCAAATTTATACTCAATATTAATCAGGTTCGGCCCTATGAAGCCTTTTGTCCATATATGAAGATACCCTCTCCATCATTTCCTGTCTAGAAGAGAAAAGCTGAGGTGAGGAGCCTCTTTAAGGCAAGTTTTACTTCATCTGTATGGAAACCAGGATCTGTGTTTTCCATGATGCTTCTTGCTATCCCTGCCTTGGTGGGCTGATTGTGAATCTGCTTGTTACGCTGTAATGCTGCTCATTTTGGCAGTTCGTTTTCAGAAGGGAGGTCCTTAGACTTGCTTTCGTACAACTTACTCTATGATGAAGCCCTAGGTTTTGCATTTTGAAGGCTGCACCAGCAGTGTGGGTTTGTATGACACTACAGTTGCCATATAGTGTTCTTGCCATTTGGGAATGAAAGACTGGACAGGCCTCAGTAAACCACTAAGAGATTGCGGAATGGATGCTGAACAGGAGACTGTGGTACTAGTTGAGGAGGACAAGACAGAGGAGGGGGGCAAATAGGATGAAATGCTGAGAGCCAAAGATGGGCAGAAGCTGCTGAGGGATTGCCTGAAGCCTCAGGGCTGGACTTTTTGTAAACTTGTTTACCATATAGTAGAAACATACACTAGAGTATCATTCATGGATCTGCCCAATAGGGAGAAATGTTGTGAGTGCTTCAACAAGTGTCAGAAGCTGCTATCTGAATTGGTCTGAAGTCTGTCATGCAATTAAGTTAATGATAAGGAATAGCAAACAGTGACTATCAGGCCAAAACAAGGACTACCCAAATTTTTTAGCTGTGGCTTATAGATCAGTCTGCTCATGTTCTGATTTAATTTGCCTCTCTAGATTTTCTAGGCTACATTTTCCTAAGATGGCAACAGTATCTGGTATGTGTTTTATGTGTGTGAAGACAAACTGTTTATAAAGATTCTGCACTATAGATAACTGAGATGTTAGACTTCTGTTGTTATATGAAAACAGTGCTGTAAGCTGAAAACAGTATTTCTGACATCAGTCAAAAGCTAAGCACGAGATTGTCTTAGTACATGTGTAGATTATGGTAGAAAATAATAGAATCATAGAATCATAGAATGTTTAGGGCCAGAAGGGGCCTCCAAAGGTCATCTAGTCCAACCCCCCTCCAGTGAGCAGGGACACCCTCAACTAGACCAGGCTGCTCAGAGCCTTGTCTGACCTCACCTTGAAAATTTCCAGGGATGGGGCCTCAACCACCTCCCTGGGAAACCTATCCCACTGATCCACCACCCTCAAGGTAAAGAACTTCTTCCTGATATCCAGTCTAAATCTGCTCTTCTCTAATTTAAACCCATTACCCCTCATCCTTTCACTAGAGNGCTCCTTCAGCTTGTCTTCATAGGAGAGGTGCTTCAGCCCCCTGATCATCTTTGTTGCCCTCCTCTGGACCTACTCCATCAGCTCCATGTCTTTCCTGTGTTGAGGGCTCCAGAACTGGATGCAATACTCCAGGTGAGGTCTGAGCAGAGCAGAGTAGAGGGGCAGAATCACTTCTCTCCATCTGCTGGCCACACTTCTCTTGATGCAGCCATAATAAACCAAATAGAAATTTTGTTTCTGTGTCTCTGTGCCTCTCCCTCCACAACATTTCCTCTGTGAACATTTGATGTCTGTGTGCACCTTCATAGCCATATGGTGTCTGAGTGTGGCAGCAGCACAACATGCAGACATCAGGTCAGGGCTACAGTGTTCATGACCTGGGAAAATACCTAATAGGTGCATTTCTCTGTCCTAGGAGATAGGTAGTGCTGGAGGATGCAGTAGCTCATCACTTGGTGCTGCAGGATCTCAGTGCTCTGTAGGGATGCCAAAGACCCCATCCACCAGTCTAAACTAATGGAGAAGGGCTAGAAAAGTGTTGCCTGTTTTATAAACCTTTGCATCTTGAAAAACTGCAGTATCTGCCTGCCTAAAAAAAAGGTTGTGGTAGTACTGTAAGAGATGTAGAAAAGGACCAATGGAGTAAACTGAGAGCACACTTCAGTGTTGTCTTTGCTTAATCAATAGCTTCTGAAAAAATATCTTTCTGGTGGCACCTACAATTTAACAAGACATCACTTGAAAAAGACGTAGGTACAGTTAATTTTGTAATTATGTCTTCCAGGCTTTTTAATGTAACTATTTGTCTATTTTTCCATGAAGTATTATCTTGCACCTTTTTTTCTGATATATTGTAAAGGTCTTGTTACCCTTCTGAGAAGGCAGCATGTATGGAGATTCCATAAATGTGTGCAGAGCAGACTTGCTTCACTTATTTCTGCGCAGGAGATCTTGGATTGAAATACAACAATCTTACATCTCATTCCCTTCCAGAACATCAGTTTGGGAAAAACTCAACTCCTGAGAATTGGTGAAATGCATTTACAGTGCATCCTTTCTCATTGCATTTTGCAAATGAAGAATTAACACACATAAGTGCTTCAAGACAATATCCAGTGTTCTCCATATCCTGTGAGAAAACTTGCATCAGTTAACCTGCCTGTAAGGCAAACCTACTGAAGAGAATCAGAAGCTGAGAATTTGTCAACCCAAACCCTCTGTATCAGAAATAGGTACCCCTTGTTCCTGCTGCAGAAGAGAGATGGCATGAACTTTCCAAACGTGAGAAGATTAAAAAAAAACAAAACAACAAACTCCATGAATATATAATGTCAGAAGTGTTACAACTTTCTTCTCTAGAACTGTTTAGGGCTGTGAAGGTTGGGGTTTTTTATTTGTTTTGTTTTGTTTTTCAGTAGATTTATTCTTTCTTCCATGGCAACTGCCTCCTCTTGAAAGCTTCTTCCTGATACTTTTCAGATAGTAATGGCTGCTTCCCCTTCCAAAACACTGCTGTCTTTTTTTTTTTGCCTTTTAGCACCGATCTTCAGAATCTCCTTGGCAGTAATTTTACAACCATTTTTGGGGTACCACCATGTTTTTATTATTTATTTTAACTATTTATAAAAGATGTAATAGTATTTTTCCACCTGCTTATCTATTAAGAAAATCCTTTTGTAAACAGATCTGTCTCAGTGTGTAGTGAAACACAAAACATGAGTGAGGTTTTGACCTGGGCTGGGGATGTGCTGACAGAGCGACCCATCCTTTCACAATACCCTGCATATTGCTGTAGTAAGCTAAGGTCTGGCTGCAGCCTGTTCTTTCTGTGCCTTAGTGTTAGCAGAAAAAAAAGACAATTTACAAATGATTAAAAAACTAGCAAAAAAAAAACCCAAGCAAAATCAAAATCAGCAAATTATTTTATAAACTAAGAACAAAATTTTTCCTGTTTCAGCAAAGGGTGTAAAGGACCATCCTTTTCTGTAACCTCCCAAGTCTTAGATTAGTAGCTTTTAGACTTTTAGCCACTGAAACTTAGTATCTAAACTCATTTTTTTGTGTGTGTATCAGACAAAAGATCTCATTTTCCTCTGGGAGTTCTGGCCTTTCCTTCGAGACAACATCTGTCCAAATGTGTGGTGGGTTTTAAGCCCTTCATTTTGAGGGAGTTGTTTTTATTTTCCTAAAGAGAAACTGCCCTATGAAATTTAGCTTTATCTACTGATTGTATTTTTAGAGTTTTTGTCATTCTTCATTTTTACCTTCCTACTTCGTATAACATGCACAGTTAATGATTGAAGAGTGGGGTTTTTAATCTTCCAGGATGTTTATGAATCCTGAGATTTGAAAATCACTCTGGGTGCCTCAATAACTGTCTCTTCCCCTAAATGAGATAGTGTCATCCCTTACCTGGGCTCCAGTGTGGTCCGCAGACTGTTTCATTTTTACCTGCCTTAACACTTTTACTGGCCTTCTAAGTAAAATTATTGGAGTTCTCAGGGTGCAGATTCCTAAGGGAATAATGTTCTCATGATCGAATGGCATTACAAGTCATTGCTTAACCTAAGATCAGAAAATTGTCTACCTAAACACTCTGCCTGTGAATTGAGACCCATTATGCAGGAGGAACAGGGCTGAGCGACAAGATGAAATCTTGATTCTGTAAGGAAGAAACAAAATCACTGAGGTTTTGTTATCTGTCCAGAGAGGTCTGAAGTTTCTGAGAGATTTGAGAAATGTAATTTGCAGGACTTGCTACTGTTTAACCACAGTGGCTGTTATCTTCCTCCGTTAATCGTCATCTAAAATAACAAAAGGCATCCATCTATTGTGTACATTTCTTCACACGGGGCTCTTTATATTGGCATATATTCTACCCATTTTTTCTGTGTACCAACACTCCCTTGAATTAAAGGCCTTCAAAGACTACTGCATTTCATCTTGTCTAACACTGTGTTTCTTCCTGTTCTTACTAGGGTTTTTTGAGTGGTTTCAGTCTAATAAACAGTAACTACCCCAAGCGTTTTGGTTTGTTTATATATATGTCACTTCTTTCACTGGTCCAGTGTTGTGCTTACTTTTCCTTCTGAGATGCTGGTTAAGGTAATATTTGCTTTAGTTCTCTGTGAAGGGTGCAGCTCCTGTACTCTGCTACACCACAGGAGACAACGAGGCCTGTGGAAGTCATCTATCTTCTGTAGGAATGTCTGTAAGGGGTGTATGGAGTTGTGCATATTGTAAAATAAAGCAGTATCAGTGTCACCAAGAGCCTTTAACTAAAATGAAATCTTTCTTAGGCATTGGAGCAGTAGATGGCAAAGGACAGTCCTCATCAATAAAATGAGTCGAAATAGGATGAGTTGCTTACGTTATGAAGTTTTACTCATCCCATTCCCCAAAGCAACTTTGCCATGGCTGAAGAATTCACACCACCCTTCCTGACTCTGTACCTTTTATTTACAAGGCCATGCTGCCACCATAGTCTTCCTGCAAGCTTTAATGAATACAGCTGAATGTTACAATCTTAAATGCTTACTTTTTTTTTTCCTGTGTGCCAAATTTTGTGTAGCTGACAGTTTTGATAGGCTTCATCTTGAAATATACTTATTTCTACTTGACTCCAGTAGCACACTTGCTGTGAATTGTTCTTAATGGTGTTACTTCGACACTGACAACCCTTCAGATGCACATATTTAACCCTGTAAGGGGAAAGGTAGGTGGGGATTTGATAGCATGTCAGAGCTTGAAGCACAATCAGAACTTCTCCTGAGATCATGCCTCCCCTTTTGTATGAGCAGTCACATTTCCCCTGAGGTTAGTTGTTTGTTTTGGTTTTTTTTTCCCCATTACTGTGCTAAAAATATAAGTAGGAAAAGATGGTTCCTTTTGATGGTGATTTTACTGAAGGCTGTGCGTGCCAATTGGAAAATAGGCTTCCAAGTAATTCCCCTGATTTTGCTCCAAAGGCATGTGTGAAGCATGGTGAGTTGAGGGGCAGCTGCAGAAGACTCCTGCTGCTGTGTTGCTCAGCAGTGTTGTGTAATAGTTAAAAATAATGATCTTTCCTAGGATGCAGGGCTGTCTGTAGTACAGTCTGATAGATTTTCCAGGAAGGAAGGGTGAATTGCTCATTTCAGGACAGACAGCACCATGTCCTGAGCACACGTGAAAGACAAAAAAAACCCCAAACCAACAAACTTTTAGCTTAAACTACCTTAAATAAATCAGCTGCTTCTCATCCTTTAAGCATGTATTAGTCATACTGTATTAGTCAGTGTAATTACAGAGGCTACAGAACTAATTCTAGATAGTAAGCAGTGTTGAAATGTACAATTCAGGCTTTTAAAAAAATAAATTAAAAAAAATTGATTTAAATTAGATTGTCCTGCAAGTTAAGAGAGCCCCAATCTGATTGTCGGTTATTACCACAATCAGACACCTCTCCTCACTCAAGGGCTTTTTCGGTCTCCCCTGCTCGCTTTCTCGTAACACGCTGGCAAGCTGCGACAAGTGAAAACTCCACCCTTCCGACAGACTGGGGAGAAGCAAAAGCAAAAAACGGCGGCTGCTGGCGAGCAGAATGAGGGTTTCTCTGAAGGTGCCGCTTTTCCAGACAGCGGCTGCTGTGCAGCTGAGAAAGGGGGCGGCACCCTCTTCAAATAGCTCAGCTGTGATTTGCTGAGTTCATAGACTTTTCCCCTTAAAATCCCAGCCCTCTCTCTCTCTCTCTTTTATATTTTTTTTCTTCCCTCTTTTTTAGTTGGGTTCTTTCTTGGTTTTTGTTTGTTTGTTTGTTTTTTGGGTTGGTTTTTTTTTTTTTGAGAAGTTGACTTGCGGCTGCTTCTTGGCGAGCACGTCAGCTGTGAATCTGGTCCCCAGGAGCCTTGCGCTGGCACTATGAGTTCAGAGGCTGATGAACCCAAGGAAGGTATGTTTTTTAACTCTTTATGCAGGAGAGGAAATGAGCGCAGTCCTGTTGTCAGAGCCACTTTTGTAAGCGTTTGAGTAGAGTTTTCTGCTTGCTTTAGCTTTTGGGTATTCAGAGGGGAAGGGAAATGCCTTGGCAAAAATCACCCACTGACCGGCTGAATTTGCGGGATGTGACTGACCTGTTGCCACCCGGGGATATCTATCTGACCTGGCAGTGATGATTTATTAACATGTGGAATGCTGTTAATAGAAGAAATGGTGTTGCAAAACCCTCGCAGTAGCACGAAGATTTTTTTTGATTTAGAAGCGCTGCATTTTTCAGCAAAAAAAAAGGAAGTTACATGAGGGAGAAGTGAGAGGTCATTATTTTGGGAATAAGCTTGATGCCACTTCCAGATGAGTGTACATGCATGTGAGTGTCTGTGTTAAAGCTGAGAGGAGTGTGCCAAAACTACAGGGTTTCATTTACTGCTTCTAGAGTGGAACTGTGGAGGAGCTGGAAGTGCTCCAAAAGAAATACACTTATTCCCTAGTGTTGGCTGGGAGGGGGTGCAGGCCTGAGTAGGACAGTGGGGAGCAGGCTAGGGAGGAGGAGGGCAATTTCCTGAAAGTGCCTATATACAAAAGACCATTTATACAGAAGAGGGAACAGGGCACTGGCAGGGTTATACACTGGATTTCTTAGAACTTAACTTTCATGGTTACAGATAGTCCTTAGGGAGACTCAAACTTACAGAGATCCAGTATGGCTGAGAAAAAATAATTTAATAAAAGCAAAAGTTAAGCAAGCAGTAAGGTAAACAAAGTATTTTGTTTTGGTGAAAACAGTACATTTTCAGGATATTTCAGATGGTTTTCCCACCATACAACTTCACCCACTTGAAGAGTAACTCTATCAAGGGACCTGTACCTGCTTGCTTGCATATTGTTGATTTGCAGAAAAGTCAGTTTGGACTGATTTGATCTTGATACTGATAGAACCTGGTTAGTAATGAAGCACCTTAGCCTGTGTTTTTATAAGAATTCCAACAATGCTCTCTGTTCTCTTTTTTACTCCTGCTGTACGAACAGATGAATGATGAACAAGATGCTTCCCCCCCCTCAGAATATACTGTAGGACATGTTTTTTGAAAAGGTGAACTGAAAAAAAAAATCTGTAGAATCCATTTGTGAAAAAAAAGAATGTGTAAACAACAATATAGGAATCTGAGCATTCTCCCTCAGTTTTACAGCANAGGGCTTTTTCGGTCTCCCCTGCTCGCTTTCTCGTAACACGCTGGCAAGCTGCGACAAGTGAAAACTCCACCCTTCCGACAGACTGGGGAGAAGCAAAAGCAAAAAACGGCGGCTGCTGGCGAGCAGAATGAGGGTTTCTCTGAAGGTGCCGCTTTTCCAGACAGCGGCTGCTGTGCAGCTGAGAAAGGGGGCGGCACCCTCTTCAAATAGCTCAGCTGTGATTTGCTGAGTTCATAGACTTTTCCCCTTAAAATCCCAGCCCTCTCTCTCTCTCTCTTTTATATTTTTTTTCTTCCCTCTTTTTTAGTTGGGTTCTTTCTTGGTTTTTGTTTGTTTGTTTGTTTTTTGGGTTGGTTTTTTTTTTTTTGAGAAGTTGACTTGCGGCTGCTTCTTGGCGAGCACGTCAGCTGTGAATCTGGTCCCCAGGAGCCTTGCGCTGGCACTATGAGTTCAGAGGCTGATGAACCCAAGGAAGGTATGTTTTTTAACTCTTTATGCAGGAGAGGAAATGAGCGCAGTCCTGTTGTCAGAGCCACTTTTGTAAGCGTTTGAGTAGAGTTTTCTGCTTGCTTTAGCTTTTGGGTATTCAGAGGGGAAGGGAAATGCCTTGGCAAAAATCACCCACTGACCGGCTGAATTTGCGGGATGTGACTGACCTGTTGCCACCCGGGGATATCTATCTGACCTGGCAGTGATGATTTATTAACATGTGGAATGCTGTTAATAGAAGAAATGGTGTTGCAAAACCCTCGCAGTAGCACGAAGATTTTTTTTGATTTAGAAGCGCTGCATTTTTCAGCAAAAAAAAAGGAAGTTACATGAGGGAGAAGTGAGAGGTCATTATTTTGGGAATAAGCTTGATGCCACTTCCAGATGAGTGTACATGCATGTGAGTGTCTGTGTTAAAGCTGAGAGGAGTGTGCCAAAACTACAGGGTTTCATTTACTGCTTCTAGAGTGGAACTGTGGAGGAGCTGGAAGTGCTCCAAAAGAAATACACTTATTCCCTAGTGTTGGCTGGGAGGGGGTGCAGGCCTGAGTAGGACAGTGGGGAGCAGGCTAGGGAGGAGGAGGGCAATTTCCTGAAAGTGCCTATATACAAAAGACCATTTATACAGAAGAGGGAACAGGGCACTGGCAGGGTTATACACTGGATTTCTTAGAACTTAACTTTCATGGTTACAGATAGTCCTTAGGGAGACTCAAACTTACAGAGATCCAGTATGGCTGAGAAAAAATAATTTAATAAAAGCAAAAGTTAAGCAAGCAGTAAGGTAAACAAAGTATTTTGTTTTGGTGAAAACAGTACATTTTCAGGATATTTCAGATGGTTTTCCCACCATACAACTTCACCCACTTGAAGAGTAACTCTATCAAGGGACCTGTACCTGCTTGCTTGCATATTGTTGATTTGCAGCAAAGTCAGTTTGGACTGATTTGATCTTGATACTGATAGAACCTGGTTAGTAATGAAGCACCTTAGCCTGTGTTTTTATAAGAATTCCAACAATGCTCTCTGTTCTCTTTTTTACTCCTGCTGTACGAACAGATGAATGATGAACAAGATGCTTCCCCCCCCTCAGAATATACTGTAGGACATGTTTTTTGAAAAGGTGAACTGAAAAAAAAAATCTGTAGAATCCATTTGTGAAAAAAAAGAATGTGTAAACAACAATATAGGAATCTGAGCATTCTCCCTCAGTTTTACAGCAGGAGAGATTAATGTGCCTGCCATGACATGAAAGATCCTCTTTTTTTCATACAGGAAGCTCTAGACAATTTTAAGAAGTTGGCTATAGTTGAAATGTAATTTTTTCTTCTTTAAAGAAACCTCGTACTTTCTGAGATGACTCAGATTCTTAAAATCTTCTGAAAATACGTTTGCCTTATTGTGCATTTCTTCTGAAAAAATTTGAGATGTTCATGTTTCTTCATGCTGAAAACAGGCATTTGGAGCAGGTGGCTGAGTCAGGAAAGGAAGGGTAGCTTTTTGGTTAGTTATTTTTAGCTGGGAAAATATTTGGATTTTGCTGTCCTGTAAGTTTAATAGGTTAGAGTGGAAAATAAAAAACAGTAGCTATTGTGGGAAGATGAGGTACAGATAGCACTGAGAAGGCTTTTCAGTAAGTCTGTGAATGTATTGCTTGTAATATCCTCCCGTCTGTAAAGGAATAATTTAGAAGATGCATGAAAAAAGGGGTGTTACTGGGTATGTAAATAAAGACTGGGTTAAAGAGGTGAATATGTAGCAGCTTTTACACTACTTTGACTAGTCTGAACATGGCATGAAAGTTCACTGTTCAAAATACTGAAAAGTACAGACAAATACCTGTGGATTTTTAGTGTATGTGGCATTCAGAGTATGTGGCATCAAATAGGCCTCAGAGTCTTTCAACTAACTAGCTCTGTTTCATCAAGAAACTGCTTTTTGCATGAACAAAATGATGCTTCACAGACCCAAAATGCATTTGGGGCTCAGGGTTTTGACATCAAGGGTATATAATCTTTGAAGAAGTTTACTGAACAAGCGGTGGTTGATTTTTTCCTTCAGGTGCAAGACTAAACATCATGCTAAAAGAGAAATTCTGATTTACCCACGTATTAGGAGGTCCGACCAGGGAATTAGTAGGTAAAAGTCCAATGATTGTGGAAGGGGTAGAGGGTACACCTGGACAACTATATAATAATTATTTTACCAGATTCTGTATATTTCAAGGCTGAAGCTAGTGATGAAAGCATAGTAATTAATCTGCTACATGCAAAAAAATATATACATAAATAAAAGTGAAAGAAGGAGAAAACTACAGGAAAAAAAAAAAAGGTTATTTTAATACAGTTTGTAAGGAAAGGCAGATTTGTTCCGTTTTCCTTAAAGCAGAGATGCTCAGGTGGCCAGGGATCATCTGCATAACAAGATCTGTGAAAAGTAGTTGTACTCATTGTTACAGTGAAACCCAAAATCAAGCTTAGTTTTGAACAGCAAACTCCTGAAGATTTTCCTTTTTTGATAATTAAGCAAATAAAGGAGAGCCTTTGACCTCAAGTCAAACCTTAGTTTTTTAACAGGGGCTGGGAGTCAAAAGGCATTGCTAGAATATAGTCATTACTTCATTGTATTTTGTGCTAATTGCTGAATATAGGGTAATGTAGTAGTGTATCAGGGCTTTTCAGTGTCTGCCTTTGATCTCTGCATGGTCTGTATTAGAATGGTAACATGTAACATTTGGGTTTTGTTTTTTTTTCCTCTCATCATACTGCTTAGTAACATCAGAACAATCTTCGTATTCGGCTGTATACCATAGTGCTGTGATAAATACGTGTGTCTGCACGTGTTACTTGTGTGTTGGTGTGTCTATGGCATCAATCTGTACTGCATTTACAGATTCCAACAACTGTCATGATATAAATAGCTCTGGCATATTTTCTTGTAGCTACTTTTGCCCTGGATGAAACAAAGTGTATGGTAAAGTCAAGAAAAAAAAATTGTTAGCATTGAACTGCACACTGTAAATGCAAGTTGGTGTTGCGTGGTGGCATGTCATGTACCAAGGAAGGTACCAAATGGTTCAGGCTGTTATAAGTGTTAATTCCTTTCTGAGATCTGAAGGAAATTCTCTTAATGCTGTAATATTAATAATATGTAACATGAATATAGCTTTTTTAATACATAGCAGTACTGTTTGGGTTTTTTTTCTAGTGTTAATGTTCTTACATAGTATTTCTTCAGTAGAAGGAAATGTAAAGCCTCAGAAAACTTCACCTTCATTCTACAGGATTTATGTTGTTTATTTAG